>BTPG01000002.1:283310867-283365867 GCA_036245525.1 Semisulcospira habei | reverse complement strand
ATACAAACGGTCCAGAAAAGGATAAACTAGTTTTAAAGAGGTCAATTCTAGGCAGAGGTAGGGGTAAAGTATTGTTCCTTGAGGACCGTTCGCGTTCTTGCTGTGGCACAAATTTGGTGGTTAGATACTGCGGAGTCATGTTATTTAATATCTTGTGCATGAGGATGCATTTGTTGAAATTAAGTTGTTGACGCAGGCCGAGAATGTTTAGATGTCTAAATTTGTCTATGGTAGGAATGGGCTGCGTATCTATCATTTTGATAGCTCTTTTATATATAGAGTTTAACCTGTTCATGTGAACATCACTACAACCGTCCCACACTGTGGAGACATAATCAACGTGAGACTTAATATGGGCATGAAAAAAAAAGTTTACGAGTATGTGTATCTGAGAGAGAGAGAGAGAGAGAGAGAGAGAGAGAGAGAGAGAGAGAGAGAGAGAGAGAGAGAGAGAGAGAGAGAGAGAGAGAGAGAGAGAGAGTAGTGCAAACAGTGTGTACTGTACGATTGAAGAGCACAGGCGGCCGATAAAGACTGTTGTTTTTGTCTACCGTATTAAAAATACGGTAGACTTTAGGACGGGGCTGGTCGGAGCACGTTCCGTAGAATGCAAAGACATAACAGGCGGGCGGGGCTCATGGTCTGGCAAAGAAGTAACAAGAAAAAAATGACGTCACGTCTAGCCACTCTAACCTTGCTGTTGAACGTTGATTTGACGCGAAGCGCCCTGTGTGCGTATGTATGTATGTGTGTGTGTGCGCGTATGTATGCAAACACGCGAATCTCCGATATTACTGTACGCACAAACTTGAGACTTGGCAAAATACTTTATTAAGTGGGTGGCTAAGAGAGCCTCCGAGCATATTGTAATTGGATGTGTCATTGAAGACATAAAAGACCGTTTATAGAAAGTCGGTTGGCCCAGATTAGAGTCCGCAATTTTGATTATATGCACTTGAAATTTTGGATATGGCTAATTTGTAGAAAAACATCAGATGAGTTCGTTAGCCAGCTTTGTACCTCTTCAACGTTTTCGAAAATAAAAGTTCAATGCGGAAAAAATCAGATGTCAAAAGTAAGACTCCTTGATTCCATCAGAATAATCAGACACTGATGGTGACGTAAAAGCACCAAACGCGTCAATGTTTTATACAATGTTTCTAATTGAAGCAAATCACCAGCACGTAAGTGTCTTTCATGTGTATGAGCTGGCGCGATGGTCTCCTTCCGCATTTATTTTTGTATGATATTTGTGAACGTATTTTAGAAAAGGTGGAATATTCATGCAAGCTCATACAGAAGAGGCTTTGTGGGCGTGGGCCATTCCATCTTATTCTTTATAATGGCTGTGTCTACGCCAGTCCACAGAACGTATAACCGGTAGGAAGCGCCGTGTGTCTGCCGTCTGTCTGTCTGTGCCATTGCCGTGCGAATCAGGCGGTAGGAGCGCGTGGGGTGGGGTGGGTGATGAAAGGGAGATACTGAATGAGTTTGTAATCCAGCGTTGTACCTCTTCAATTTTTTCAATAATAATTAATTCATTTTTGCATGTTTTGGAGCCACTATTTACTCCCATCAAACAGTCATCGCTGGAAGAGCTGTGTGGAACAAAACAGTCAGCTCAGTCTGGAAGAACGTGCCTTTCGGATGAATGACGTGAAATATCAAATTCGTCCCAGTGTACATGGCGTCGTGAGACCAGCAATGCCATGACGTGAAGCTTACAGTCATTTTGCTGCTCGTGCTATTCTTCTTCTTCAGAATTCCTGTCGCTACTCCAGCCCACAGAACGTACTAATGGCGGGAAGCGCTGTGTGTCCGTCTTTATTTGTGTGCGCTGGCGTGTGCGGTGTTGATCAGAGGTTGGCTTAGAGAGGAGGGAAATGGATCAGAAGGACAAGCTTAAAAATATGAACAACTCTGAATGTTCCTAAAAAAAAAACCCGCACGTAGTGGTCACCAAACAATACGGTAGACTGTGGGATGAAATCATCATCTTGTTTACTGTTTAAAACCAATAGTTTCACTGACTTAGGAATATGGCAGTCGTCCTCAGAGGCCGCCTTTGGAGCCGGACAGACAGATTGTTCTTCCTGTAATCATGACACTGCTCGACTAAACTCAACTTAACCCATTCAGCCCAGACGCACTACAGCAGGAGATGGGTCGACCATGATAATTCAAGGTTAGTGCCAGATTGTCGGCGCCAAGCTAATCTGGCACTACCCCTGAATTATCGTAGTCGATCCATCACCTGCAACAGGTGCATAGTCAGTCGTCAGATGACGCCTCCAAAATTTGGGAAATACGTGCGTCGGGCTGAATGAGCTAGATAAAAACATCGTCACTTCGCCTATCCACGCGCATAAACAGATTAGACGAAATGAACAACAAACAGAAGAGTTTCTTACCTCATATATCAGTCAAGAATCCCAGCCGCGTTTACCTGAAAGACCTCTGGAGCCACACCGAACCACTGAGGAACACACACGCAAGCGCCGGTCCATGTTTATAACTTGTCCAACTTGTTTGCAGCTGGCAGTGTCGTTCCTTTTCTCATTTCCGGCTAGGCGATACTGACACACATCACTTCCAACGCCGCTTACACTGCGGGAGATAGATCGCCCACTCTAACTGATGAAAGAGCTGGTCAGTCGTAGTGAGTGACTTGTCTGCTCCTGACGGTAGCGCTCAGCGGAAAAGAAGCGAACAACTCAGACACGTCTTTTTCGCCGAGCGGTATGGCCAGAAGAAGTCAAGGTATTATTGAGGTTTCGTTTGCGACGAACGACTACCAACAACCAACGAGAACGAAGTCATGGCAGACAACCAGCTTTTGTCAAAAGCATAGACAACAATCCAAACATCTCCAAGAGACATAGATCCTCATGAGCCCTCCGGGTCTCCAAGAGACATAGATCCTCATGAGCCCTCCGGGCTCATGAGGATCTATGCCTCTTGGAGATGTTTGGAGCGTTGCCGGTCTATGCTCAAGCTGCAAGCTGGGGAGCTGGGTAGCTCATTTGGTAGAGCGTTCGACTCTCGTCCGAAAGGTCTTGGGTTCGAACCCAGATGGGGTCAAAATTTGTTCAGACCTCTTTTCGGTGCCCCGTCTTTGAAATCACCCTCGTGGTGGACAAAAGACGTTAAGCCCTGATTGTTTTTTTTTTTTCAAGTTACAAGCTTGATATCCACCGTGCCTTCGCTCTTGTTCGTTGTCGGTAGTCGTTCGTTTCAAACGAAACCTCACCAATAATTCCCTTATTACTGCCGAGAAAAAAGTGAACACGATGGGCTCAGCTATATGCGACATAGATCCTTATGAGCCACAGCAACTGCGGAGGCTCATGAGCATCTATGTCTCTTGCTGACGATCCTTTGATCATGACCGCCGTGAGATGGCCTTAGTCGCCTGCTCGGCGTTAAACCCAAATAACTAACCAATTTGATCCATGTCTTTTTTGTCATGACTTTGAATTAACAAAGACTTCAGAAAAATAATCTACGTCCACTGGCAGTGACGGGGTTCATTAGTCAATTTAGTCCTGATACACTACAACTACACAACCAAGATAGCTGAGGAATGGTGCTGGAATAGTCTGGAGCTAAATTCTGGCGCTATCTATGAATTATTATGGTCGATCTGACTTCCTAGCCTCTTGGCTACGTAGGCAGCTTCTTTGAGCTATCATGGTAGAGATATCACCTGAACAGTAATAATTAAGTCTTGAAAGGACAGCTCCTAGATTCGAATTTACTGCTCAGCATGTCAACGGCGGTCTCTCTAATAAAATACTGTATGATAATCAGGTTCTGCTAATGGAGAAATCAAGCTAACCACATGGCCACTAATCTAGCTCTGGAAATGAAACAAAAAAAAAAAAAAACAAAAAAAAAATCACATTGCCCCTTCGTATTTCTGATCTGCGCTCTGCGAATGCAAAAGACAGTAACTGAGTCCATTAATATGTGGCATGAGGTTTTCATTTCATAACACAACGAAAATCTGCACAAAAAACGGACTTGTTGTCTTGTGCCTTCACACACCAGAACTGCCGTGGGTTGTCTCAAAGTAGTGAGGTTTCCTTTGAAACGAACGATTCCCAACAACGAAAGAGTGCAAAATGACAAGGGGACAATCATCGTGTATCATAATCAAAACCAACACTCCAAAGATGTTTGGAGTGTTGTCTATGCTTATGGTACTAACTGATTTCGCTCTCGTTCATTGATTGGAGTCGTTGTTTCAAACGAAACCTCACTAGTAAGACTAATCACACGAAGTATAGCCCTTTCCCATTTGTAATAAGGAAGTTAAGCACGAGTATCCTCCCTTTGCTACACCGAGTTCCGGCAAGATGGAAGCAGACATAGAACGCATGAACGTGAAACAATTAAAAGATTTTCTTCGAAAACATGGACAACTTGTCAGTGGAAAAAAAGAAGAATTAGTGCGCAGAGCAAGAGGCACATTTCTGCTGCGAAAAGATGGTGAGGATGCTGTCGATGATGCTGTGGAAAGAAATGATGCAGGTCAGTAAACAGTTGACTCCACTGACCACTGCCATATGATATGTTATAAATATTTCATATTTGTCAGCATGTGCTTCTTGTGCTTTGGACTCTGTTTATAAATTACATTATTGTCATATGTGTGTGTGTGTGTGTAAAATTTGATCTGCGAGTTAGTAGTTTTGTAATATAAGTAAAATCAATTATCCCTGATTTCTTATATAAATAAAGTATTCTACATGGCATAAAGTACATGAAATTGTTAATATTAAAAAAAAATTCATAAACTTTATAAAAAAATCAATGTCTGTTTACTTGAGTACCTATGCATTTTTGTAGCGCTATCAAACGTACTTCGAGCAGTCCCCTTTATTATTATTTAATTTATTTTTTTTTTTTTTTACAAAATGCTGAGTGCTAACTACTAGCATCTATTTCATTGTCATAGTCAGAGTTCCTTTCAAATAATGAGTATGAAGTTAAAAATGATGTAACATGAGATGATATGATTAAAAAAAAAATATATATATAAAAAAAGAAAAAAAAGAGAGAGCTATAGGCAACAAGTAGAGGTTTCTAGTAGTTGTTGCATTTTTTTTTAATCGCATATTCAAATTAAACTAATGCAGGCTGTAAAATAGATACCAACATAATCAATATTATATAATATAATATTACTAATTATTTATTTGTTATAAGACTTCTAAAATTACAACTGAGTGTCATTATTATTAGTAATAACACCACAGATGTGTTGTTTAAAACATTTACTGTCAATTGTCATTCATACAGTATTTTTGCTTATTTTACGGATTGGCCACTATGTATCTTGAAAATGAAGTGGTGGTGTGGGTGACACCTTCTTTGTCCTGTTGCATCGGGGCGATGGCATTGCTGGACTACTACAGTACTAGTACTACTAATACTAATACTATAGACTAGAGGAAATCTCAAAGTGTGATTAATAAATAAAGCTTCATTAAAGAAGACTAAATAAAGCTTCAGTAAATAAAAACACAAGTAATAATTCAAATAATTTACTAACCGTAGAGAGTTTAAAAGTTCGATTCGGGAAAACAGATGGGACATCATCACCAAATACAGGTCCACGTTTTCCAACAAAATGTTCCGAGCAAACAAGTGGATATTTGACCGTGTTATAATCTTGTCGGATCAAACGTAAGCGCTGCTCCCAAGCTCTTTTAAGTTGCTTGTTTGCTGGACAGCTATGTAGCTTGACAACTCTTCCGTCAATAATTTTTCCTCGGTGGTTATGGCGGCAAATAACACAGTAATGTTTTCCACCTCCACATACTTTTGCCGATCTAGCCTTTAATGCTGACGCCATTGTCGAAACAGCAGCCGGAACTCAGTGAGCGTTCTCCTACGCTAAAGAGCAGCGAAAGATAACCCGTACTTGATGAGAAGTGAGACTGTCCTATACACGTGACTCTAGCAGACGTAGCTATTCTTCCGGAAAGGCCGCACGGTCGAATCAACTTTCTATTAGAGGTTTATTTCGCTCAGGTTCGCACTAGCGAATTTGGACACGTCACTCACAATAGCAACAACGTAAGACTAGGGCCGTAAAGATCGTTCTTGAGAATAGTTACCCCTGTGGCCCTAACGCAACTCCTAACTGTGTTGCATTGTTGAATCAACGTTCATGACAAGCTCGAAAAGCTCTTTGTACTAATCGTCGGAACTACTTGCTCGATCAGTGACCGGCCTCGCTCCGTTACTGAGTTAGTTAGTTAGTTCGGGTTTAACGTCCACAGAACCGAGGTGATCATGGACGGGCCTGACGGGCGGGTTATGGGGGACAGGGAAATCTATTACCTATGGAGTACGACCTGAACACTGATCAACTCAGGCGCACTCCAACTGTGTCACTTTGATTTACCAGGACCTTTCAACGAATATGCTATTGAACAATCCGTTTTTTTCCCCTGGATCAAAGCCTCGCTCCGCTGGGCGGCTCTGGCTTAATATCGCGAGCAAGCAGAAGCCATGTGTACATTCCGCATCATGACCCCGTGTAGCCTGCAGGGTACCATATGGATCTATGCTGAACAAGGTTGTTCGCTGACAGAGTACATTCTTCACCAGCTCGCTGAACGTTGACGGATCCGAATTTTAAGTTCCCAATGTGGGAATTTGCATAGGAAGACTCCAAACTAGTTTCCGAGACGGATGCTCCATGATAGTTCAAGGGTGGTGCCAAAATAACGTGGCGCCTTGAGACGCCAAGTTATTTTGGCACCACCCTTGAACTAACATGGAGTATTCTGGCACCACTCTTGAACTATCGATTGGTCCGTCTATTAATGCATTGCTAAAGGGCTTTCAATAGGTAACACAAGGCTAGTCCATACAGTTTAAGTCTCGCCACTATGCCGCCAAAACTGAAGGCACCAGGTCAGTTATTCTGGTACCACCCTTGACCTATCATGGTCGAGCTATTATGGTCATGTTGTAGTGTGCCAGGACTTTAAAAGGGTTAACAAAAGGTAAGGTCTTACAGATTCACAATCTCGCCACTGATCCGAAACAGGCAGCTCCTGTCAAAGAGATAAAATGCCTTAGGAAACTCGCCAGCACGAGGTAATGAGGCCAGTGCGTGTATCAAGTCCAGGTAAAATGCCCCCGAAACTCTTTGAACTGTCTTAGAAATCGTATCTAATCGAAGGTTTCTACGGCAATCAGCGATGGTAAAACACCACAATTTTCTCTCCAAAACAACCTAGTTTTATTTTCTGTGTCCGGCTTTTGCTCTTAGAAAGCAGGTCAGGTAAAGCACCGTATTTTTATTTCACTGACTCCGGCCAAGAGATGTATAAACAGACTATATTCCATATTCACTGGTTTCTTTCACGATGCAGGTAAAGAGCCAGTATATCATCCACGGATGACTGTCTGCTTTTCCAGGTTCACTATTTCCAGCTCCGTCGCTTGTAAACAATCCACGGTCACCGTTTCATAACGTTCACAACTGAACTGGAAGACCGGCCCTGGAGACCCGCGTGTCATTTTAACGGCTACGCAGGCGAAAGGATCACACTCTGAAAGAGCGATATCTTGAACAGTCTGAACACAGCCGTCGCTCCGGCCATGTGAGAGGTACACGTATATGTCATACGGTTATGATGTGCGCCGGTCTGTGATTTTGAAACTTACGGCTGAAAACCGTAAGGTTCAAAATCACAGCCCGGCACACTTCAGGACGTGCGCGTGTTTTCGTAGCCCGAATACCCGGATAGATTTGCTTTTGGAGAAACACAGACTTATATCTCTGACATTAAGATAATATGTTATGGATATCCGCACACAAGCAAGGACTGATGAGGATCCATGCCTTCTGCAGTATGGACGGTGAATGAGGAATGTGTGTTGGTGACTGGGAGGTTAAGCGGCAGTGTCACGTGGTCTACGCAACAACGGATCGTTTCTTGCCGCTCATCGCTGAGTGGCCTATTACACTGATATCACTCACGTCCCAGGCCAGAAATAATCTTTTTCAGGCCGCTTCTCTTCACCAGATGCCGGGTTTCACTCCACAATCGTCTATTAAGAAGACCGCCAGTGGTTTGGCCGGAAAGAAACGGAATTTGAAGCTCAAGGGGCGTGCCTGTTTAGCTTGGCGCCTTTCCAGGAGCGGCCTTTCCAGGCGCCAAGCTAAGCAGGCACGACAATTGAGCCTTCATTGGTCGGCCCACCAGCCGGAATTTCCGCGAAATATGAAAGGCGAATACGGTCAGAGGACGAATGGAAGGTAAGCGAGAGTAGCAGGTGTACTCTAAGAGCACCGTCAACAAATTATGGTCTCATTGCTCTCTGCCTCAGCACACACACACACACACACACACACACACACACACACACACACACACACACACACACACACACACACACACCACACCACACCACACCACACCACCTGACGCGCACGCACGCACACACAGAGGGGGTATGAGTAGGGAAGGAGCTGAAATCAGTGATGCGCGATCGAATGGAACAACTTATACCCTAAACAAAACAGTATATCGCTAGCTTGATCATTTCAATCGTAAGCAGCCATAACCCCACTAAAAGCAAAAAGTCTTCAGACCGACGGACACAACTGTGCGCGGCCGGTCAACTGCGGCTGTCGTCGGCCCGAGAATCTTTGCTCTCTGGGTCGCTGGCCGACTACGGCTGATGCCGGTCTAGTTACCTTTTGCTTCCGTCGGGAGGGTAGGTTGTCAAGGTGCATAAGTGACGTTGGAAATAAAACAACTGTGTTCATCTGCCGGAGACAAAGTCAATCCACACACATCGATGAACAACACAGGAGTTCGTGTAGATCTAAACTCACTGTTATCAAACATTAGGCCGATATACATCTGTGGAGAATGACATAGTCATTTTGTGTTTCCAATACATACTGGACTCGCCTTCATCTTGTAAAAATTAGTATTACCAAGATATGTGTTGATCTGGAGATTGTTTTACGTTTGACGTGCAGATCCGCAGTGCGCAAAAGGCCATCGCGCCGAAATCGGCCGCAGTGGACCAGACTGTGCGCGGGCACACTGCGGCCGACTTTGGCCCGGTATCCTTTTGCCGACAGGGGAGAAACAATTAAACAGGTTATCCTGACATGCAAGAGGCATATTGATAGTGTTCACAGGCAACCTCGTACGTGACATTTTGTTGCAAAATCATGTTTCGAAGCAGTCCTTTGATTCCCCCCCCCCCCCCCCCTTTTTCTGACGAAATCTGGAACGTGTAGTTCAACAGGAAATGCTCATAACCGCCTTGTTAAACCTACAACAAGACGTGCATCGACCATAATAGATCAAGGGTGGAGTCAGAATAGCTTGGCGCCTCTAGGCGCCAAGGGCTATTCTGACGCCACCCTTGAACTATCATGGTCGATCTGTCTCTAGAACTGTGATGCAGACCTCGAAGGGTGTATAAAGAATTGATAATTTCATTCTCAGGATGCAATGAGTTAATAAGAACCTCGGATAACATATCCTGACCAAAACTGATGTACATAGTTTTTGTTCAGTTTTTTTCTTTCTTCTCAAAACCACAAACTGTTAGCCGGTTACGAGGATGGACGCGAACACCGTCGACATGTATGCATTCTCATGAGTAATACTGACATTTCACAACAGCTAAGCAATACATGCATGTTCATAACGACTGTGAAGGATACGCCTAAGTCAACAGAATCTCACAAGCCTAGAGGTGACTGAGACGCAGCAGATGATCGTAAACCAGCAAACAGGGGTCGTATTGTGCTCCTGTTGGAATTAACTCCGGCATTCGAGACGTGCCGCATGCGGATACGCGGTTCTAACCCCTTCACTGTCGAGAAGAAAAAGTGAACACGATCTAACAGCAAGATTCAGATCCTCATGAGCCCCCGCGACTGCGGGGGCTCATGAAGATCTATGTCTCTTGCTGAAACGAATTCGCATCCATGTTTCGTGGACGGTGATGGCTTTTGGTCGTTGAATGAACTAAGATTTCAGAAGCAAAAATGTACCGTACAGTGGCAGGGAAGGGGCTAATCAGTGTATCCGAATGCAACACGTCTGGAATGTGTTAACGTTAAACAAATTAGTTGACAACACCGGGTCCTCACTGACACTTTCACGGCTAGGACACAGAGAACACAAGAGGCGTACATCGATATCCGTGTGCCGGAGAGCCATGCAGATCTGTGTCAACTGCTGACTCTGTCTGTGTGCCTCTCCTCGACAACGATTGTTCAAGGGTAGTGTATGATTAGCCTGGCGTCTGTCCCTTCGCCAAGCTAATGCGACACTGGCCTTGAGCTAAGAATGGTGGTTTTTTTTTTTTTTTGTCTCCCTCTCAGCGTTAATGTTGCTTTGCAGACGACCCCTCCCCCTCCCCCCTCCCCCACCCCCGATCCCTTACGCTATTGAATCGGACAACGTTTTAAAGCGCTGTGCGCTTAACTCATTTGCGGCCAGCCGCATCCTTATGCGCGGTATAAGCCGCGTATCCGGATGCGGCTTTCCGCGAATGAGTTAACAGTCATCTACCCTACACAAATCTACCGGATATTGAAAGACCTTTTGTGCCCGAGAACGCATCGAGTAATTCTCCACTGTTGGTGACAAAACAGTCGGTCCTTGCTGCTTTTAATGTACAGTAATTTAGCTGTCGACTTTATGACATCATGCATACATAATTATTTCTGTACAGATCACGCAACATTTTCATGTTTACCTCTTTTCCACTTTTTAGCCGACCAGCGGTGGAGAATAACTCATGTATAATTTTCATCGGATTTTGTGACAGTCTGTAAAAAGTGAGAAAAATAAAACACGCACGTTCGGCTGCATCACGGCTCTTGAATCACTACACTTGAACCCATTCAGCCCCGACACACCACAGCAAGACATGGATCGAGCATGATAGTTCAAGGGTGGTGCCAGAATAGCTTGGCGCCCATAGGCGCCAAGCTATTCTGGCACAACCCTTGTGAACTATCTTGCTCGATCTGTCTCTGGGATAATACAATCCTTCAAACGGCAACTTCAAAATTTAGGGATATCGGTCCTTGTAGAGTGTCACAGTGTTAAAAAAAAAAAAAAAAAAAAAAAAAAAAAAAAAAAAAAAAAAAAAAATACAAAAAAATGCAGTGAACTGCAGGTGGTTCTAATACCAGATGTGTAGGTTGAATGGATGAGACGCCTCAGCCGTAGAATGAAGTAAACGTGTGTTTTCAGCGCGTGTACTGGTCCAGAACAGCGCCACGTGAAGAAAAGCTGACTCGCGGACACTTTACTGACGTGCACACACTCATTCTGATGACTCGTAGCGTACGTGCAGAACAAGAATGGCAAAGACCTCAAGGCTCGCCGGCATGACCCATCCACATAATTAATCTGACCTGCGTGATCTAGACCGTTTCCGCGGACAGGTCACTGAAATAAGCAAGTGTTCACGTGTTCTAACGTAAGTAACGGGTTGGCATTTGTACCTGCGAAATCCATGTTTTCATAAAAATGTATGCACTTTTTAATAATAATAATAATAATAATAATAATAATGAGTATTTATATAGTGCTTAATCTTAATCAAAAGCTCTACGCGCTTTACAATCTGTACACAAAATAAAAATACAATGACATAAGCACATAACAAACAAAACACAATACCCGAACACACCACTTTTACAACGAACTAACAATGCATACATAATATGTTCTAATTAACATTCAGTCTAAAGAAGTAGGATTACAGAACTACAACTAAGGCAACTTCCCGTGACCTTTGACCTTTGCAAGTAGTCAACCAAATTAGTATGCATAAAAGGGTCTTTTAATCAGCTACCTTTCTGTCAAATTTGGTTCAAGTAAAAGGTTTTGCCAAAATGCTGATTAAAACTAAATTTCAAAGGAAAATACATACTTTTCACATCATTTACTGATCTCTTGTGACCCTTTAGCATGTATAGTAAGGTCTTACAATCAGGTAACTATCTACCAGGTTTGGGATGGAAGTTGTAAACATTATTCGAGAAAATAAATTGTCAAAAAAGTGCCATTTGCTACTTATTTCCTGATCTCTTTTGATTCCTGACCTTTACGATGGGTCATCCACATTAGTATACATACGAAGGTCTTACCATCCAGTTTGTGTTTGAAGTTGTGAATAGTAGCTGAAGAAAAAAAATGTCAAAATATGACTGTTGTTGACCTATTTCCATAACTCTTGTGATCCTGAATCTTTCAGATGGTCAACCAAATTAGTATGCACAGAAAGGTCTTACCATCAGGTATCTTTGTACCTAGTTTGTTTTGGAGTTGTGAATAGTATATTAATAACATTAATTTCGTCAAATATAGGCGCCAAGCTATTCTACTACCACCCTTAAACTATCATGGTTGAGTCATATCTTGCTGTGGTGTGTCGCGGGGCAGAATGATTTAACGAACCCCGCAGTACTGTTAGTTCAGTAAGACAGACGTCCTTAAAGTACCATTACGCGTAAATCTGAATACACATTTCAGCACCATTTGTGTTCATTATGCCTTGTCGACACACCTAACGAACTTTAACGGCAGTTTGGACATGCAGCAAACACACAAATGGTAATCGCACTTATTTCAGTATTCCGGCTGTGCAGCCGTTAGCGTGTCAATCTATTTTTAGCTGTTTCTCGTACTGATACCGTTGCATTTATAGAACGGAATGGAGTCATTGTCAGGTTTTATTCGATATTAAGAACTGAACTGGATTATCCTGTGTCTAAATGAACCATAACTAGACCTGTGTGTAGTGTTTCGTAACCATACGTTACAGAAGTGTATATACTGTATATTTGAACAGTTATGGCGGTAGCGGGCCTTTCAGGATTAATCCAGTTTCGTATTGCATGTGTACAGCTGAGTCGGCAGTCCACATTAATCCGCAATTAATCGACGGTGGGGTGCGCTAGTTCATTGTCTCGTGTTGCGCAAAAGCAGCGCAGTATGTGTGGAAATCAGTTGGGTGCCCTGCTGTGACAACGCAGACCCTCATTGACACTTTCGCGGCCCGGACACAGCGAACGCAAATGCCCTACGTCGATATCCTGATACAAATTACACGGGGCGACGAAAACAGCGTTTATCTGATCGTCTGTCTTCAGATACTTACAGGACGTTATGGTGGGACATGTACTTATATCTCAGTTCGTTATGTACGTGCAGCCATGACGGTATTAACTCATTCAGTCCGACGGCCGTGTTTCCCAAATTTTAGAGGCGTCATCTAATGACTATGCACCAGTTGCAGGAGATGGATCGACATGATAATTCAAGGGCAGTGCCAGATTAGCTTGACGCCGACAGGCGCCAAGCTAATCTGGCACTACCCTTGAATTATCATGGTCGACCATCTCCTGCTGTAGTGCGTCAGGGCTGAATGGGTTAACACATTCCAGACGTGCTGCATTTGGGACGCGCGGCTTTTATGAAATGAATTAACCCTTTCACTGCCAGCGGAAATCATTGTTAATTCGAACATTTCGAAGATCCCGAGCCGACCAAGAAACATAGATACAAAGTGGTATCAGCAAAGAGGCATAGATCCTCATGAGCCCCCGCAAGCGCGGGGACTCATGGGGATCTATACCTCTTGCCGTCTGTTGGCTTTCATTGCCTTCTCGGCAGTCAAGGGGTTAATTAATGTGGAAGGTTTTAATTCTTGGAGATTTGCCTCAGTGAGCTTTTTTCCATATCTCGCCTGAAGAACTGCCATATCAGGGGCTCTCGGGAATCAACGCTCTTGCCAGTCTCCACTCATCATACAGGCATCTGGTGGCAGACCCGGCGCAGACTTCAGCCGGGAAAGTGTCACGTTCGAAACCCACCGGGTGGGGTGAACAATTCTGACCAGCCATTTTTCACTGAGCGACCTGCTGAAAATCACCTTCGTGGTGGATCAAGAAAACGCGCCTAAAAACTCCTCGTACGGGAGAGATTTAGGGGAGCCGAGTGACAGACTCGAGGGTCAGTTTTACGAGCGAGCTTAGTCCTACACCAGCCATTAGCGAGCACCTTGCTTAGTGGTTAGCGCAGGACTAAGTTCGCTCATGCGACGCCCACTAGGCCTGTAAGACTTGCTCTGTGCCGCACATAAGCCGCTTACTTACCTGTGCTAGCTCGCAGTGCCTTCATTAATAAATTATGTGGTCAGTTACTTCTTACCTTCCGCTGATTACATCTGACCCACCTGCACGGGCAAGTTATGTCAGAAAATCGAGCGGAGCCTGAACGTATGTTAATGTTGGACGTGCTAAACAAATTTTCTTACCTGTCCGGATACAATGAGCACCACGAATATAACTGAATGACTTTCTTCGTTTCTAGAACGATTTTCTAATTAAAAATATGCTGACGAGCAAAAGAAATGCTACATTATTGGAATCATTAGAAACACAAAATGTTTCCGACGGATGCCGCATTTCTTTGCTATTAACGCCTTGACTAGTGAGACATTTTGCCGAAAACCCACCCAACTGCAAGAGGCATAGATCCTCATGAGCCCCCGCAGTTGCGGGGGCGCATGATGATCTATGCATCTTGCTGGCGCTGCGTTGTATCCATGTTCCTTGGACGGCTGGGGCTTGTTGACGTTGGGTTAACATTAGTTTTATAAACCACGATCTACGTCCGCTGGCATTGTGTAGGGGTTATTGTTTTCATCCCTACGTCACACGACCAATCTCTTTAACGCAAACTGTACCACATGACCGAGCTACAAAAACACTTGTAGCGAAAAATGGCGGACTTCTTGTAGCCTTCTTTGTGACACATCTTGGATGCGAGTTTTGTTCAATAAAAGATCACCAAAACGTTCTAAAGTAAAAAGGTACTTAGTCTTGTTCAAATCAACAAGCACACTACTGGAGATGGCAACGTCATGAAATATTTTAAATTACGTCATAAGTCTATTATGTATAAATGCATATTCCTTTGACGTCAGTCATGTCTGACGTGATCCAGGTCCGAAGATTTCTTCTTGATTTCTTTTTACGAAAATTGTGGAGGAATGAAAACAAATACGTTATTGGTTGCAGGGGCTTCGGCCTTCGGGGTACAATGGTTCCTTTGACCTCCCGCAGGCCTACAAAGGTCCGTATAGCAAACCCCTGCTTCCAATAACTTATAATGTCAGTTTATCTTACCTAACTGCACAGACCAATTATATCAGAAATACGAGTGTGTCCTCTGGAGACTGCATAACAGTTCCAGAGGTACTCCCACTACTTTTGCTCAAGTTAGTTAATAGGGGGTTAACCCCTTCACTCCCGAAAAGATTGAACATCACCCAACTGCAAGAGGTATAGATCCTCATGAGCCCCCGCAGTTGCGGGGGCTCATGAGGATCTATGCCTCTTGCTAAAACCAGTTTGCGTCCACTTTCCTTTAGACGTCTGGGGAATTTTGACAATGAACTGACGATGATTTTAAAAAACTCAATCTGCGTCCGCAAGCAGAGAAGGGGTTAAAATCGAGCAGGCGACTCTGGCCGTCTCAACGGCGGGGGCGCTTGTTCAAGGGTGGTGCCAGAATAGCTTGGGAAGGGCCAAGCTATACTTGCACCACTCTTGAACTATCACGGACAGACCATCTCCTGTTTCAATGTGGCGGGGGTGGAGTGGGCTTGTGTATGTATACGCCAGTCTATCGGCAGTAGCAGCATCTAGGTAAATGAATCTTGATCGGTAGCGGAAACGTTCTTTGAGACGGCGCGCACGCGAGCCAGACCAGTTTTAGTTGCTCAGTGTCCGCCTGAGGATGATGTCTGGGCTCAAATTGTCCTACGCTGGCCGGGCTAACCGAACAAACGTAAATGTCTGTATCTCCAGACAAACAGAGACAGGTTGCTTTACCAAAGGCCATTTATCGAAACACTGATGTACCAATTTCCGGAGAGAACATCTACTGGCCGTAAACACACGGCACACACGCTGAGGTAGGTAACACCAACAGACCTCCTCCGTAAGGGATAACTTAACATTCAAGGAGCTCGCATCAATAGCTGCGGAAGTGTCGTACAGCGTTGCCATCTCATTCAAGGCGTCCCGCATCAATAGCTGCGGAAGTGTCGTACAGCGTTGCCGACGGCACGTTCGCAGCTATTGATGCGGGACGCCTTGAATGAGTTAATGTTGCCAAACTGAGCAGTCTGTAACTGAAATGAGGCATGTATACTGACGAGCCATAGCAATGCGACATTTCTGGAATCATCAGAAACACTTTGGAGTGTTTCCGATGCGGATTGAAAAAAAAAAAATGTCGCATTTCTTTTTCCGCTCGTCGCCGGGTATACATACTTCACTTACTGACAAATACAGGCCTCGTTAGACACTACAAAATAAAAATACTACAGTGCGCATGTAACATTGGCGGTTAAATGCCATATCAGACCCCCCCCCCCCCGCCCTCCCCTCCCCGCCCCCCCCCCGCCCCCCCCCCCCCCCGCCCCCGCAACAACTCCCCACATGAAGAATGCTTATGTAAAGGTGTGCTCGAGCATACAGTACATTCAGCACATGTTACATATATCTACAGTCATTGACGGTGTGTTGATGGACCTTGCGGCTTTCAGACAAAATTAATGACCTGCAGCACAGTTTGCTGGCCTGTGATTCTGGATCTTACGGCACTAGGCAAAAGGGGAGTGACTGAGTCTTTACTTTTAAGAAGCCTTCGTGTGGGTGGGAGGGGGGAAGAGGAGGGGGGGGGAGATAATGAGAGAGGGAAAAATATCGGGTGCAACATCAACAAACATCAAGAAGGGGGGGTGGAGGTGGGGGCGGAGGAAAGGCAGCGGGTGGAGGAAAGACAGTGGGTGGGGGTGGGGGCGGAGGAAAGACAGAGGGTGGGGGGGGGGGGGAAGAGGAAAGACAGGGGGGGGGGGGGCGGAGGAAAGAAAGCCCTTCTTCCTACGCCTCTGCAAAAATCATTGTAGGGGTCGGGGCGTTAGAGCTCCCCCAATATTTTCTTTATCTTCAAACTGAACATGGGAGGGGGGGGGGGTTGGGGGGTGGAGGCGGGGAAGGGGGAAAGGGAGGGGGGGGGAGGGGGGAAGGAAGGAGGTGGGGGCGGGGGAGGGGAGGCGGATGGGGGAGCACGAGATACTTTTCCCCACCTACCAACCTGCTGTTCCTACGCCACAGCACAAATAGACAAGATCGGAATTGGCTACAAAACATCATACAACCTTTTCTGTATACATTCACAAAACCCACGTCGGAATGCTGAGCCAAGTGTACAATACACACAGCGTGACACTCTAATCTGACTGTTACGGCCCATTACCCCATTGCATTAAAATAAAAATCTACCAGGATGGCAAATCCATCAATTTGGTCTCTAGGAGAAAGATAGTGACTGCCAGTACACAGCGACTAAGAAAAAAAAAAGAGGCATAGATCCTCATGAGCTCCCATCCTCACCGCCCCCCGGGTGGGGTGGGGGGGTGGGGGGGAGGGGGGAGGGGGGAGGGGGGAGGGTGACAGCTCATGAAGTTTTCTGCTTCTTTTTCATGGTTTTGTATTGAATAGTGTGTAAGCCTAAATCCGTTTTTTTTTAATTAAAAAAAAGTAACCGCGCGTGTTCTTTGCCTTTGAATGTACAATGGTTTCAAAGGGTACACTGAGGCCCCCAACCCTAGAAGGGCTACCTACACCTTGTAGCTGTTACATGTATTACAGTCTGCTACAATAGAAAGGAATCCCCGGTAATAGCAATTAACACTCACATGCCAGCACCTTTTTATACAGATTGACAAAGATTAAGCTGAGGATTATCTAGCGTGGGGCAATCAATCCGTTTACTGCCGAGAAACAGTGAACACTATCTCAGCTGCAATAGGCATAGATCCGCATGAGCCCCCGTAGTTCGTATGGCTCAATGTACTTTGGACGGCTGAGGATCTTGACGTTGAAATTAACCCATTCAGCCCAGACGCACTACAGCAGGAGATGGGTCGACCATGATAATTCAAGGGTAGTGCCAGATTAGCTTGGCGCCTGTCGGCACCAAGCTAATCTGGCACTACCCTTGAATTATCATGGTCAATCCATCTCCTGCAACAGGTGCATAGTCGTTAGATGACGCTTCCAAAATTTGGGGAAATACGTGCGCCGGGCTGAATGAGTTAAAATGATTTCGAAAACATATTAGAGTCTACTGGCTGTGAAAAGCTGAATGTACTTGTTTGTCAGTTCGTGTTATTACAGAGAGCAGGCTCAGCCTTCAAAGACTTTGAGAAAGAATTGCTCGTGAATATGTAACCAGTCCGTTCGGACTTTACAGACTTCGAATATAATGTGTGACGGTCTGTGATTTTAAATCATACGGCTGGAAGCCGTGAGGTCCAAACTCACAGACCAGCACACATATCAAATATGTAGTTAACATTTCTTTTCCACTTTTTCGACGTTTGTTAATTAGTTATATAGTTAGTTAGTTAGCCAGTTAGTTAGTTAGTTAGTTGGTAGTTAGATAGTTAGCCAGTTAGTTAGTTAGCTAGTTAGTTAGTTAGTTAGTTAGTTATGAGCGTTTAATAAGCCGAGAATTCTAAAAACGGACTTGGTTGGTTGGTTAGTTCCGGGTTGAACTTCTTCACTGACCAACTGCAAGAGGTATAGATCCTCATGAGCCCCCCAATTGCGGGGGCTCATGAGGATCTATACCTCTTGCTGACGCCACTTTGAATCCATGTTCCTGGGACTGCTGAGGCTCTTTGGCATTGAAATAACGATTATTTGAAAAACGCAATCTCAATGCGTCCAATGTGATAATAATAATACTAATAATACCGGTTATTATATAGGCGCTTTACCCAATTCTGCGAATATGCTCAAAGCACCGCGAACTGAACCCAACACGCACGCTTACGTGACACACACACATACACACTGAAGACAAACACAGTACAAGACAAACAGGACATTCACGTGGTGCGAAGGGTCAGCTCAGCTACTGAGGTTTCGGAAATTTTGATCGCTTGTATTTGAAATTTATAAAGTGGCCTAAAACCGGTACCACAGGGGAGGGGGGAGGAAGAGCCGGAGTACCCGGAGAAAGAACCCCCGATGATCCGCCAGAGTTAACGTTGACACTTACTAGAGGAGAAAAGTCCGACGCCGGAACCCGGTATCGAATCTCGCACCTTTAGCATTGGTGGCAGGCGCCTTAACCACTGAGCCACGGACCGCCCCCTTCAATGGCAGTAAAGGGGTGAATGTGCGGCGCCGGAGTGACAGTGAACGGCGCTAACGGGCGGGTTATGGGGGACAGAGACAGCCATAGAATATGCCAAGCTCCATCACTGGCTCCCCATCCCCCAACGCATCCAATACAAGATTCTGTCTCTCTGCTACAAATCCCTGAACAACTACGCTCCTACCTATCTCTCCAACTTACTTCACCCCTACACTCCTCCCCGCTCCCTCCGCTCCGCCTCCGACCCTCTCCGCCTCCTCATCCCGCGCACCAAACTCAGCACTTTCGGTCCCCGCTCCGTCTCCGTCTACGGTCCATCCACCTGGAACACTCTCCCACTCTCTCTCTCCGTCAGAAACACTCTCTCTCCTCCTTCCAGTCCGCCCTCAAAACTGACCTCTTTCAACAGTTCTAGCACTATATCACCACACTCCCCATCCCAAGCTGACCGTCGTAATGTATTTTCACTATTTGTGGTATGTGAGTCATTGTCTAAAGCGTGCGCATGCGTGTGCGAGTTGTGAGTGCGCGCTTAGAGTTATAATTATTATAAGATAAGCGCATTATAAATATCGTAATTATTATTATTATTATTATTATTATTATTATTATTATTATTATTATTATTATTATTATTATTATTATTATTATTATTATTATTATTCATTCGGGTCTCGTGGAGTTGTAGGATTCAGTAGCTCTAACTCTTTAAACCCTTGACTGCCCTTGGACGCGGATTTCGCGTCGTGAAACCACTGCACACTGACAGACACTCGCACGAAGTCGGAAAACACATGAAATGGGGACCAAACGTGGGCACACAGAACACAGGACTAACGAGAGACATCAATCCTGACGAGCCCCGCAACGGTCTCTGTCTCTTTCAGATGGATAGCGTTCACCTTGCCCCCGGCAGTTAAGGTGTTAAAATCCACACAAGTCTGGCTGACGAAAAAGTTTAAACAGTAGCAGAAGAAAGACAAAATCGGTGAGTTACGAGTTACGCTTTGTGTTTAGTGTTATTGTCTCTAGGGAGTTTATTTCGAAGATGAAAGTCGAGGGCATCGACTTTCATCTTCGAAATAAACTCCCTGGTCGGACCGAGAGGCGACAACAACCTCACTGGCAAAAACTCGTAATACAATATTAAGGTCCTCTGCTCCCTCCTGTCAGGCACCCAGTCACCAGCCCACAGAAAATAAATACACAGAAAATGTACAAGACGGTTATATACAGCTGAGCACCCCTCCTACCAGTGCTAGCCTAACCTATTTGGTTTGTGAGTAGAGTAAATGGGACATGAAAACTTAGATACCTTTTCTGACACCTGCGGAGCAATGAAAGACAGATGATACGCTGCTCTCACTTACCTCTCTGTCTCACCTTTGGGATTACAGCAAATGTCATTCATGGAAGAAACAATCTGTTAACTCATTCTACCCCAGACACACCACAGCAAGATAAGGGTCGACCATGATAGTTCAAGGGTGATGCCAGAATAGCTTGGCGCCTATGGGCGCCAAGCTATTCTGGCATCACCCTTGAACTATCATGGTCGATCTGTGTCCTGCACTGCATTGCAGTCTTCAGAGGACAACGGCAAAATTTGGGGATTTCGGTGTTGGGGTAGAATGAGTTAAGGGTTCTCTCACAATAAATATGCCAGTTTCCTTGTTATGAATGTCTGCTACGATCACGGAACATACTAAGGATGGGCTGCTACCGGTGCGAACGTATAAGAGGTACACACTCACACTCAGAGACACAGGCATCAAGTATATTCGGGCACTCTTTCAGTCTGGTGCCTTCCAATTTTGGAAAGCCCGTGGCCAGTACACTCTACCCCTCAGAAATCTTCATAGAGTTAGAAGTCAGTTAGAAGGATTTATGTACTGCCGTTAACTCATTCAGCCCGACGGCAGTATTTCCCAAATTTTGGAGGCGTCATCTAATGACTATGCATCAGTTGCAGGAGATGGATCGAGCATGATAATTCAAGGGCAGTGCCAGATTAGCTAAACTGGCACTACCCTTGAATTATCATGGTCGACCCATCTCCTGCTGTAGTGCGTCAGGGCTGAATGGGTTAAAATGACAGACAGTATGTCCATTTTTGAGAAAAGTGAGATTTCATTGTTATGCAGTGAAAATCTTTCTTTTCTCAAAAATGGACATAGGTCTGCTGTCTTTGCAGACAGCTAAAGTAATAGACAATCATTTGGTTTATACTGACGTACATATCGAGGCTGTTCTGTGATTTTGGACCTTACGGCACACGTGTACCGTACCCGTACAACATTGTGGTAGATGCCTGTGATGAAAGATACCATCGCAAAATCCCTACACGCCCTCTGACTGATGTTAACCCCTTCACAGCCAGTGGACATATACTGTTTCTGAAATCTGAATCTTTACTAATTCAACGCCAAGGATCCCGGGCCAGTCTTAAAAACAAACAAACAAACAAACAAAAAAAACAAAAAACAAACAAACAAACAAACAAACAAACAAACAAAACACACACACACAAACACGCGGATACAAAGTGGTGTCATCAAGAGGCATAGCTCCTCATGAGCCCCCTCAAGTGCGGGGGCTCATGAGGATCTTTGCCTCTTGCAGTTGGGTCACCGGTGCCCCACCCCCCACACTTTGGTACCGGTTTCAGGCCACTTTACAAATTTCAAATACAAGCGATCAAAAATCTCTGTAACTTCAGTAGCTGAACTGGCCCTTCGTCTGTCTTGTACTGTGTTTGTCATAACTGGCGTAAATCCGTGTCTGTTACGTGAGTGTGCGTGTTGGGTTTCAGTTCGCGGCGCTTTGAGTCGATTCGCCCAAAAATTGAGATAAAGCGCCTATATAATAACGGTATTATTATTATTATAATTGTGTTCACTTTTTCTCAGCAAATTACGACCGTAAGACTAGAGGCATGAATTCTCATGCAACCTTGCAGCTGCAGGTGCACATGAGGCTCTGTGCTTGTTACAGGTAGAAAGTTGATGGACGTGCCGACTGGGTGATGCAGAGGCTCCTGGGAATCCATGCTTCTAGCGGATGGATGGCCATGGCTGAAATGCTTCAAGGTGATGAAACGATGGGTGGAACTGTTTGGGTGAGTCGTATCGAACGAGAGAGAGAGAGAGAGAGAGAGAGAGAGAGAGAGAGAGAGAGAGAGAGAGAGAGAGAGAGAGAGAGAGAGAGAGAGAGAGAGAGAGAGAGAGAGAGAGAGAGAGAGAGAGAGAGAGAGAGAGAGAGAGAGAGAGAGAGAGAGAGAATCTATCGACCGCACCGGCTACAGCTAGGTTACCGTTAACAATCACAATGTTCTGTTATTAGCTACTGGCTGTCGACAGCACATTTTACCGAAGTGAATTCCTACTGGAATCACCATTGAAACGCTACCGACAGTCTGTGCTTGAACTCGTTCAATGCCGGTGGACGCAGACTCAACGTCAACGATCAACAGCCGTCAAGCGAACCGGGATACAAAATGGTTTTGGCAAGAGGCATAGATCCTCATGAGCCCCCGCATTCGCGGGGGCTCATGAGGATCTATACCTCTTGCAGTCGGGTGGTGTTCAATTTTTCTCGTCAGTGAACGAGAAGCTGAGTTTCCTTTTCCATATCTTCATTCACGCTATCTATTACCATTCTGTTATTTGTGCTCGCTTGACGAGTCTACAAGATCACATTTTATTTGTTTGAAAACAGACTACAGATGACTGCCCTAGTAGCATTCGATGGTCGCGGTTACCATCTCAATTTGGAAACAGCGTCGCATTATGGTCACGGTCTTTTTGAGGAGTTACATTTACGTAACTGCGACGGAACATTCGGCTCGTCGCAATTCGGGCTCAACACGACGTCGCGGCGACCGCCCATGAATAGCTCACATGAGCTCTTCTGCGAAGGCCTATGAGGTGGTACTGTGACGTCTATGCGACATATGAATGAGCCCCAAATGTGACTCTCCCAAAGCAGAGGTCGCTGTGCCGTCGCAGCACTGGCTCACAGGAGCTCATCCCCAAAAGACCGATGAGACAGTACTGCGTCCAAAATGGGACTATCATGAATGAGAGGGCGCAAAATGGTCGCACTTACGTATCACCTGCCATGATCTGTGGATGTGATCTATACCTCTTGCAGTCGGGTGGTGTTCGATTTTTCTCGTCAGTGAACGGGTTAATGCAAATAACACATCACACAGAACGAGAAGCTGAGTTTCCTTTCCATATTTTCATTCACCGTATCTACTACCATTCTGTTGCTTGTGGTCGCTTGACGAGTCTACAAGATCACATTTTATTTGTTTGAAAACAGACTACAGATGATTGCTTACCGCATCACACGATTCCCAATGTGTAGAATCAGCGCTTACAGGTGTGGACTTGTACTGTAGGTACATGAAAAGATCATCCGCGTCTCCTTTCTCCGTCGTCAGTAACAGAAACTTCCCGTGACTTTCTGTGCCTGACCAACAGGCAAAGATCCTCATGAGCCCAGGCATATATCGGCAGGGGGCTCGGCATGAGGATCTATGACATTTGCAGACGCTGCGATGACTGACGTAAAGAATTTTCCATTTATCGTAACTCGATTTATTTTAATAGTGCTGGGGAAGCGGACATCATCACGCTAGTCGTGGCGGCCATCTTGTGAGGATACGGGACTAAGGCGCTCATAGGGAAATCGATGTCAGGACAATGTCAGGAAAGTCCTGGCGTGCTATAGGCAATAACAGCAAGTCTTGCCATCACCATAGGAAACCGCTAACCAGAATCTGTTTTTGTTTGATTTCAAAGAGACGCCTCCCAAATTTGGGAAATACGTGCGACGTGATTGATAACTACAGTTATTGGGACTTTTTTTTTTTTTTGGGTGGGGGGAGGGGGGGGGGGGTTTGCGCGGCAACTACGTGGTAAGGCATGGTGACTCCCATCTCTCGCTGCTGTGCTCAGAAGACGATTGTAAAAGGTGTGCCCGCTGGGCTTCAGAAGTAAAACGGATATTGATGATGTAACAATAACAATAATCCAAACAATAAATGCGCTAATAACTTCACAGTAACCTTAAACTGACCCACCTACGTGATTAAGCAGCGTTGGTGTCTGATTCTCAGTGACATTTGCTTGACGCAATGTTTGACAGTATGACTGGCATATCGCCGTGTAAATACACGAATACAGAGTTCCATCTAAACAGTTGAACGCTTGAACTCCCCCAAATTCCCCGTTTATAAAGAGATGTAATTTATTTTGGCCGGGGGATCGATCGCTATAAGCAAGAGGCATAGAGTCTCCCGAGCGCCTGCTGTAGCAGGGACTCATGTAAACCGATGTCTCTTGCAGCTGCAAGGGCCGGCTGACCTTCAGTTCACGCGTTTACATCACCGACTACACTCTACTTTGAGGAGCACGGATGAATTTTGTTTTTTCGGTTCTTGCTAGATTCCTTTACCAGTCAGAGGCAAAAAAATCTCATGAGCTCCTGCTTGTCGTGAGAATCTATGCCTCTTGGCGATGTGAAGGATGGCAGAAATAAATATGAGAGGGTTGAGGGGGAGAGGGGTACCATCACGGATTCATGACGACTTACTATTTTTCGATTCACGAGTCACGACTGACCCCCACCCCCCCCCCAACCCCCCCCTACCCCCCAAAAAAAAATTCAATAAATAAATAAATAAATAAACAAATAAAAACAAACCAAAAAAACCAAACAAAACAAAACAAACAAACAAACAACAACAAAAACAAACAACCCCCAAACAAACAAAACAAAAACCGACAAAAAACAAAACAAAAACAAAAACAAACAAACAACAACAACACACAAAAAAACCCAACAACAACACAAAAACCATCAACAACAACAGACAAACAAACTTTTACGTTTCACGATCGAAAGAGACGATAAAGAGAAAACGCGCCGCTTCCATAACTTCTCCTCACTGGCCGAAGGGCCACATTTCCTAAATTTGGAGGTGTCACTAACTATTATGTACCAGTTGCAGGAGATGGATGGCCCTCCATCTCCTTCTGTAGGGCGTTGGGGCTAAATGGGTTAAACAACGGGAAGGGAGGGATAGTGTGGAGGGGTGTTGATGGAGAACGGAGACAGCTTGTTTTGACATTCTTTAACTGTCAAAATTCAATTGACGGGGAGAGGGTGAGGTTGGGGGGGGTGGTTGGGAGGTGGGGGTGGGGGGTGTGTGGGGTGGGGGTTGGGTGGGTGGGGGTGGGGGGGTTGGGGGGGGGGGCTGGTTCGGGGAGGTGGGGAACCTAGGAAGGGGAGGTGGTGGGGAGGAGGGGGTGGGGTGGAGGTGGGGGGGGGGTAATTTTCTGAGTGGAAATAGAGTCAGGCAACATACTTTTCACCTTTTACGAAATCCGCCGTGAGATGGCTAGTCGAATTCTCGGCGTTAAACCCAACTACTAACTAACTAACTAACATTTCACGAAATAACCAGGACGTTTCACGGATCACGAAGATCTTACTTGTGTGCTTTCACGTTTCACGACGATGTCCTCTTTCACAGATCACGAGGATGAAAAAGTTCCATCACGATCACGAGAACCGGAAAACGCCAATTGCGCTTCACTGTTGTGGGGTACACCATCACCTAATCTAATTTTCATCTAATTCTGATGATAGAAAATTTATTGAAGGTCGAAAGAGCGACCTTCATAACATTCAGCCCGACGGACATATTTCCCAAAATTTTGGAGGCGTCAACTAATGACTATGTACAAGTTGCAGGAGATGGATCGACCATAATAATTCAAGGGCAGTGCCAGATTAGCTTGGCGCCTTTCGTCACTACCCTTGAATTATCATGGTCGATCCATCTCCTGCTGTAGTGCGTCAGGGCTGAATGGGTTTCGTGTTTTCAGGCGTACAGGCCAGCAAAACAAAAATTGTTAGATGGACATACATGTGTATGTACACCGACGAGCAAAAGAAATGCGAAATTTTTGGATTCCCAAAATGTCGCATTTCTTTTGCTCGTCAGTGTAAATTATATGTAAATATGGACCTGACGGCTTCAGGGTAAACAATCGCAGACCAGCACACATATTTGATGTGTTTACCAACTGTGATGAAGCTCTATGCCCACGCATAGAGTTGACACAGGGTTTCTGCATTGTACTAAGTGTCAGCGGTTTTTCGGGTTGTTGTGTATGTGCCTGTTGCGTTTGTGAGTCTGTGCGTGCGACCGCGGGTTGAAAGTCTGCGTACGTTACACCAACAGAAAAAAAATATGTCTGCTGTCTGATAGCTGCTTTCAAGTTTTTTTTTGTAAGATATTGCTTGCGGTCTCTCAGTAATAGCATGAAACCCACACGATGAAAACAGAGGGGAAAAAAAGTAAACGCAACTGAATTAAAGTACGAAAGAAAACAAAACCGCGTCGAAGTTGAAAATCAAAGTAGAGGTCGAGTGATAAAAATGTAAGAAAAAAAAAAAAGAAAAGAAAAGAAAAGAAAACGCACACACGCACACAAACAACACACGCACACCTTCACGCACAACAACACAACGCGCACGCACGCATACATGCTCACTCACTCACACACACACACACACACACACACACACACACACACACACACACACACACATGCACACACACACACACACACACACACACACACACACACGCACACACACACAAGAATATGATAGATGCGTCTGAATATTTAAAAAAATATATGAATATATAAATTGCGCAACCTTACATTTTCAATCATCCATCTAAAAGTGATTTTGTTATTAGGTTTCTTTCCTTTCTTCTGGAGCACGTGAACGCATCTTTTGTAATGTGCTTGGCAAGGGTGGGGAGGAGGAGAAAGGGGTGTGGACGGAGGGGTTGGGGTGGGGGTGGGGGTGGGGGGACGCTCGGTGGAAGGGAGAGTAAAACAACCGTCTTATATATACAGCCACCCCACCTGTACTGTTATCTCATTCAAGGTGACGCGCATCAACAGCTGCTGCAGTATCGTATAGCGTTGCCGCCACTTCCGCTGCTGTTGATGCGGGGCGTCTTGAATGAGTTAACCGCAGTGAGATGGCCTTAGTTGTCTGCCCAGCGTTAAACCCAAATAACTAACTAACTTGAATGAGTTAAACCACTCAGCCCTGATATGCTACAAGATGTGGGTCGACCATGATAGTTCAAGGGTGGTGCCAGAACAGCTTGGCGCCTGTCGGCGCCAAGCTGTTCTGGCACCACCCTTAAAATATCATGGTCGATCTATCTCCTTACCTGTAATGCAGTTTTCAAAGGAGAACTCTCAAACATGAGAACTACATCGTTAGGGTTCAATGAAATCCAGAACAAAATCTGAATTACTTTCTCCAAGCACTGACAAGATAAGTAGCGAATGTTTACTTGTGTGTTCGTCTATTTTGAAAAAAGAAAAGTGTTTTCACTCCAAATGTTAACGAATCGTGCTGTAACTGTCTAAGCGTGCCTCTGTCTTCGTTGGGTTATTCTCTTAGGGTTCAATGTGTGTACAGTACCGATGGCTGCATGGACAAAGGGGTGTGGGTGGAGGGTGGGGGTGGGGGCTGGGGTGGGTGGGTGGGTGGGTGAGGTAGGGGGATTAAAGTACCATTACTCATAAATTTGAAGACACATTTCAGCACCATTAATGTTTGTTATGCCTTGTCAACACACCTAATGAACTTTAACAAGCACACGCGTAATCGCACTTATTCATTTTGTGCTGCCGTTAGCGATGGGTGTCAATCTATTGTTAGCTGTTTTCTTCAGTGTACTAATAGTGTTGTACTTATGGTACGGAGTGAAGTCATTGTCAGGTTGTCATTGTCAGATTACTTGAAATAAAGACGAGGTGTGCTGAAATGGATTGTCCTGTGTCTAAATGAGCCATGAGCCTGTGTATCTGTAGCGTTTCGTAACCATCTGGTACAGAAGTGTACCTCAAACAGTTACGGCGGTAGTGGGCCTTTAAAGGGAAGGGTAAAAAACAGAAAACAGGTCAGTGGTATCGCGCAGAACAGTATAGAAAGAAATCGATTTATTGTACTGTCTGCTGGGTTTCTCATTCCCAATTTTGGTTTCTTGAGTCAAGTTCGGTAATGCAAAATTGAACAGCAACGAGACAAACTCAGTGGGTCTTGAGTTCCCCAGGCACTCCACTCAAAACAAGTACTAGGAATCATCCATCTTTCTCAGTGCTGTGGGCTGTGATTCTGAACATTAAAATATAGACCAGCACACAGTTTCAACCCGTCTACTGCCGAGAAATTTTGAACGACCACCCAACTGCTGGAACTTCATTTATTGACGGCAAAAGTTTTGACAGAAAATTTCGTCAATTTACAAACTTGCCGTAGCTACTCTTTACGAAAAATGAAGATAAAGGAAAATAAAAAGCACGCAAATATACAAGACATTATTACTACATATCTTACATCTGTACACCATGAAATTTAACAAATCATAAGCACGAAAAACATTTACAAAAATGATCCAAATAAAACATTAGCATTAGCGCTGTTATTATAATTATCTGACATACCTATACATCACAACAAAATAAATACATTGAAAAAAAATCTGAAATGAAAATCAATAGAAAGACGAGTCATACAGAGAGAGAGAGAGAGAGAGAGAGAGAGAGAGAGAGAGAGAGAGAGAGAGAGAGAGAGAGAGAGAGAGAGAGAGAGAGAGAGAGAGAGAGAGAGAGAGAGAGAGAAGAGAGAGAGAGAGAGAGAGAGAGAGAGAGAGAGAGAGAGAGAGAGAGAGAGAGAGAGGAGAGAAGAGAGAGAGAGAGAGAGAGAGAGAGAGAGAGAGAGAGAGAGAGAGAGAGAGAGAGAGAGAGAGAGAGAGAGAGAGAGAGATGAAATGAAATTAAATGAAATGAAATGAAAATGAAATGAAACTTTGAAATGAAATGAAACTTTATTTCTGAACGGAAGAAGCAGTTAGCACATGTGCCATTTTTCACGCTTGCCGTTGCTAGTCTACAAAGATACAACTCTGCTAAAGGTACAAAGTTACTAACATACAAAGGTAAAAAGTTACCAACGTACAAAGGTACACAGCTACTAACATACTAAGGCACAAAGCTACTAACATACAAAGGTACAAAGCTACTAACATACAAGTGCACATCATAACAAGTCGTTAAAAAAGAGAGAGAGAGAGAGAGAGAGAGAGAGAGAGAGAGAGAGAGAGAGAGAGAGAGAGAGAGAGAGAGAGAGAGAGAGAGAGAGAGAGAGAGAGAGAGAGAGAGAGAGAGAGAGAGAGAGAGAGAGAGAGAGAAAGAGAAAGAGAGCGGGGGCTCATGAGGATCTATGCCTCTTGCTGACACCACTTTGATTCCATGTTCCTGGGACGACTGGGGCTCTTTAGCATTGTTCAAAATTTACTGTGATTTCAGAAACGCAGTCTGCGGCCACCGGCCGTGAATGAGTTAAATTACACATATACTGAATAAATAAAAGGCGCTCCTGGAACCACAGGCTGACGTTAGAGGATCTACTTAACACATTCAGCCCTGACGCACTACAGCAGGCGCCAAGCTAATCTGGCACTGCCCTTGAATTATCATGGTCGATCCGTCTCCTGCAACTGGTGCATAATCATTAGATGGCGCCTCCAAAATTTGGGGAATACGGCCGTCGGGCTGAAAGAGTTAATAATGAACAGAAAGCCAATCCTAACTATAGACTGATTAGAGAAGCTACTTAATAAATGAACAGAAAGCCACTCTGAACTGCTATCATGAGCTACTGACACTGTTCAGGTCTGCACGAAGCTACGCGAGCTCCGCGAGACTTGAAACCATCATGAAATATCAAGGGCAGTGCCTGGTTAGCTTGGTGCCTGGCAAGGCGCCAAGCTAACCAGGCACTGCCCTTGAACCGTCAGTTCGGTCCAGAATATCCAAGCTAACCAGTCAGAACATCAGACCTAGCTCACCCTATCTGGCTCAGCGTCGGTAGCGCTTTTTATCGCGATGGTTTCTGTGCAGGAATCATCGCGACAAAAAGCGCTTCACTCCCCCCTCTCCCTCCTCCCTCCTCCCTCCCCTATCCCCTCTCCCCAGAGAGAGAGAAAAAAAAAATGTTGGCTCTAGTAACAATAGAACTAAACTGATGCGTCTGGCTGCAAAGCCATCCGTGTTTGTCCTCATTTGGAGCCGAGCACAAAGAGATTGCGTCTGCGGTGCCAGGCAGAGACGTTGTGATAATTATTGTCCTTTCGACCAGTTTGCCGTTACTATTTAACTACACATTCGGAGACTGTCTCGGATGGTATCAGCTACACAAACAAATGAACTGCAGCAAGGGGTACGGATTCTCATGAGCACTCACCGTTGTGTGGGTGCTCATGAGGATGTATGAGATGTATCCTCTAATTTTGTTTAAAATATTTATTTTAACGCAATTAGTTCTATGTCTTTTTGGAGAACGGCCCTCTATAAGAACGGATTATTATTATTATTATTATTATTATTATTATTTTATTATTATTATTATTATTATTATTATTATTATTATTATGATTATTATTATTATGATTATTATGATGATGATGATCATGATTATTATTATTATTATTATTATTATTATTATTATGATTATTATTATTATTATTATTATTATTATTATGAGTATTATTATTATTATTATTATTATTATTATTATTATTATTATTATTATTATTATTATATTGTTAATGAACCCATTTAACCCCACTGCCGCATTTCCTAAAGTTTTTGGAGGTATCACCTAAAGAATACGTACCAGTCGCAGGGGATGGATCGACCATGATAATTCAAGGGTAGTGCCAGTTTAGCTTGGCGCTGTCAGGCGCCAAACTAATCTGGCACTACCCTTGAATTATCATGGTCGACCCATCTCCTGCTGTAGTGCGTCGAGGCCTAAATGGGTAAAGGCACAACTTAGAGTTCATCATTCTCTAGTGTTTATTTATCATATTTGCTTTAGTTTTTGTACTTTTGTACGCTGTGTGTGCGCTCGTCCGGGATTATGAACTTTACGGCTTAGAGGAATTACAGATCAGCAAACGTACAATGCCTGTGTATGTGATGCAGGACACAAGTTTAGCCGCCGTCGGCTCGTGTTTGCAAAACATTCTGATGGAAGCAAGTGTCCTGTTCACGTGCAGAAGTTGACAAACCGCGGCAACATCGGTGAACCAAAATTTACCCCTTAACTGCGGGGGCAAAGCGGATGCTACCCAGCTGCAAGAGACGGGGGCTCATGAGGGCTTATGTCTCTTGCCAGTCCTCGTGTTCTGCATGTCTTTGTTTGATCCCACGTACGTCCGCGTTTTTTTTTTTTGTTTTTTTCAGTGGTGAGTGGGTCAGTGTGTAGTGGTTTCAGCAGGCGCGCAGTTCGTGATCACTGGCATTATCATTATTACGTCATACCTGTCATACGTCATCTGTGAGAAATGGTTCTTTGCTGGGGAGTATGGAATTGATTCTCGCATGTGTCACACTATTTCGAAGACGCGTTGCCAAAAGGCCATCCGGCCGACGTCGGCCCGATGGCCTTTGCGCACCGGGAAACAAAAATGTCCACTGAAAAAAACAAACAAATAAAAATTAGTTTTCTGCATATTATCAAGTTCCAGGAAAACTGTGTTTGGCGATAAATTGGAGAAATAATCAGAGCCCTGGGCCCGGGCCTGAGGGCGGTCCGTGGCGCAGTGGTTAAGGCGCCTGCCACCAATGCCAAAGGTTCGAGGTTCGAAAACGGGTTCCGGCGTCGGACTTTTCTCCTCTGGTAAGTGTCACCGTTAATTCGGGCGGACCGTCGGGGGTTCTTTCTCCGGGTACTCCGGTTCTTCCACCCCCCACCCATCCCCCCACTCCCCACACTTTGGTACCGGTTTCAGGCCACTTTACAAATTTCAAATACAAGCGATCAAAAATCTCTGTAACTTCAGCAGCTGAACTGGCCCTTCGTCTGTCTTGTACTGTGTTTGTCTTAAATGGCGTAAATCCGTGTCTGTTACGTGAGTGTGCGTGTTGGGTTTCAGTTCGCGGCGCTTTTAGTCGATTTGCCCTAAATTGAGAAAAAGCGCCTATATAATAACGGTATTATTATTATTATTATTATTATTATTATTATTATTATTATTATTTTTGTACTGACTGACCTGCCATTACCATATAATATGGAACAGCTCTCACGCGCCCGGTTGAAATATTCAGAGCTGCGGGAGTCCCATATGCATGGGAACTCTCGGACAAGGTTGATCAATTTACTCACTGGAGACGTGCCGCATACGGATACGCAGCTATTCGTAGCGTTTCCTCATGCGGCGCGTCTCCAATGAGTTAACAGTCTCAAAGCCGTCCGCGCCCGCTCAGCTTCTCCGCCATTTTTTTTCCGGCGGCTCGGAAGATGAAGAAACGGGAAGTGGCGCAAGGACACCGCTGATTGGCTGAGAGGCGGCAACATTGCTCCAGCCTTTGCGGGCTACCACAAATAAATGACTCGGTTTGTATCAATTGCTGGGGCCCCGCAATGCGGCAGCAACATTGCCGCCACAAAATTGCGCCCGGCAATAGGTGTTTGTGGTAGCGTGTGCCCAGCTTCTTATGCAAGCCAAAATCAGAAAGTCTTCCTAGTTGTACAGAGTATATAATAATAATAATAATAATACCGTTATTATATAGGCGCTTTTTCTCAATTTTGGGGAAATCGACTCAAAGCGCCGCGCCTGAAACCCAAACACACACACTCACGAAACAGACACGGATTTACGCCATTTAAGACAAACACTGTGACAGTACAAGACAAACGAAGGGCCAGTCAGCTACTGAAGTTACAGAGATTTTTGATCGCTTGTATTTGAAATTTGTAAAGTGGCCTGAGACCGGTACCAAAGTGTGGGGGGTGGAAGAACCTGAGTACCCGGAGAAAGAACCCCCGACGGTCCGCCCGAATTAACGGTGACACTTACCAGAGGAGAAAAGTCCAACGCCGGAACCCGGTATCGAACCGCTCACCTTTGGAATTGGTGGCAGGCGCCTTAACCACTGCGCCACGGACCGCCCAAATATATGTTGGGGAGGGGGGACGGGAGGCGAGGGTGTACGGCGGGGAGGGGGGAGCGTGCCTAAACACTAAATAACATTCCAGCCCCTCAGAAAAAAATTGGGGGGGGGGGGGGGGGGGGGAGCGAAGACAAGAGACAGTCTAACTTTAATAAAATCATACAGAAAAATTAAATCTCATGATTTCTTTTCTGATTTTTTTCTCTCTCCATTAATACAATATTTTATGAATTTCTGGAGTGGGAGGTCCAGAAGTTACTCGGTTGACTTGGTTGGTTAGTTCGGAGTATATCATCCACACCGAAGTGATAATGGTCTGCCTTAACGGGCGGGTTATAGGGGAGAGGAAAATCCATTGCCTGTTGAGTACGACCTGGACAATGATCAATTCCGCCGCACTGCAAGTGTGCCACTTTGATTTACCAGTACCTTTCAGCGGACATGCTATTGAACAAGCCCGTTTTTTTCCCCTGGACAGCGAGTCCAGCTACCAGGGCCGGGACGGGGACTCGAACCCACGACCCGGCGATTCTCTGAGCTCTCTTTCGCTCCGCGCGGACGTTTAACCGCATGAGCCAGTGTATTTCGGACTCAAGAAGTTACTCTGGCCCCTCCTGCATTTTATTTTGGTCAGTGGTGAGGGCCAGGGGCCAGTTGCATTAGCGAGCATAGTCCTGCACTAGCCACTAAGCAAGGTGCGCCGCTATAATGGCGCACGTTGCTTAGTGGCTGGTGCAGGACTAAGCTCGCTCATGCAACTGACCCCCTGGCCCTTTGGGTCTCCTCAACCCTCTCTCCATCCAGGTTTCTTTTCCACTCACTGATATTATCTTGTGTATCCTAAACATCGAGTGTTTTGCGAGGGCATGTCGAGGAAAGTCTATCGCCATCGCAGTACCTGACTGTGCTAAATCAGTCAGTTACTTTCAGCTCAGCCCTGGTGCCTTCGGGCGCTCATTCACTTTAATCGTTAGGTCTGACTGATCTCTGCGGGGGAACAAAACCACCGGAATAACACTTTCACAATTAACTGGGCCCCTTCACAGCAGATAATAAGAGGTAATGGTCCTCATGAGCCCCCGCAACTGCGAGGGCTCATGAAGATCTATGCCTCTTGCCGAGACCAATGTGTGACTGACCATACTCCTTGAATGGTTATGGCGTGTAATGGTTGAGTGAACAAAGATTTCAGAAGCACAATATGCCTCCAGTGGCAGGGAAGAGCCGGGTTAAAGTCTTTGTAGCAAAAGGTCCTCGGGTCGACTTGGGCCGCAGTTGGCCCGCGCACGACTGTGCGCGGGGCCAAATGCGGCCGACGACAGCCCTGACGAGGAAGCTTTTGCGTACTGGGAAGTCTTTTAGTCGGCTGCAAGTAGTCGGGATGTTTAAAGGCCAATATGCCTGTGTATAACATGCAGATAACGATCTGTCAAAGGTTGTTCGGTGTAGTTTACACGTCACGCGCGTGCTGGTCTGTGATTTTGGACCTTACGGCCTTCACGGCCGTAAGGTCCAAAATCACAGACCAGCACACATTGCCCCGTGTATATAAACACATTGATGTACTGCATCAGGTCTCGGATCCGGATATGACATACTGGTTTGCCCGGATGCCGAAACTGAGGAAGGTCAGCGTTGCACAATAATGCGGTAAGAATGATGGCGACAATAATAATAATAATATACAGGGCATAAGATATATGAGCGCTTTTCATCCCAATTTTGCAAAGCGGTTCCAAGCGCCAGCCGAACTTAACACGTATGCCGACATAAAATCAAGCCATTCACTTACTGAACTGAACACAAGCACAGTGCAATCAGTTTTTTTTTTTTGTGTGGGTAGGATGGACACAATATATCACAGTTTTAAGAGATGAGAGATAAGATAAGATAAACTTTATTGTCATATGCATAAACTTTAGGAATTTTTTGCGGCATAGCTGACGCCGGAGCGTCCATATGACCATCAACACATAAAACATACATACATCACAATCAAGCAGACTTGGGAATGTGAGTGACGATTTCATTAATTTGGTTGAAAATGGTACCCACAGAGATGGCCAAAGAAAGCATCGGAGTATAGAGCACAAGAATGCATTGCGGTCCAGACAAATTTCCAGAGAAGACTACCAATTACAAGAGGGGACTTAAAAATCCGAGGGCGGAACCCGCGCCCCGAGCCTGTACCTACTTGCACCGCCTGGGTGACGTCCGGCCTGTTCACTGAAAATGATGGGGTTACTACTGAAAGGTGAAGCCTTGGCATGGCTCTAGATCACAATATTTGACCCTACAGAGGCCCGACTAACCTACAACCTCACCCCCAACACTGACATCAAAACACATCCGCAATCCAAAACGGATTCCAGCCTTCCAGGGAGTTTGTTTCTTCTCTCATAGACACACTTCGCCTAACCCGAGCATTACACCCTCATTCTGAGTCACAGCCAGAGCCGCTTCGGTTAGCAAGAGGCATAGATTTACATGAGTCCCTGCGGATGCAGGGACTCATGTGAATCTATGCCTCTTGCAGATGAACGGAGTGTTACACGTGTTCTCCCAAACAGAAAACACTGTGGCATTCCGGCTGGGGCCATCTTTAATTCAATGAAGGCCGTGGCAAGAATGTGACAGGTGCACACTAGTCTCGCCGACTGTGCCGCGCGGGCCTACCTCGGCCGGCCGTCATAGCCTGCCCGAAGACGTTTTCAGCTTCCGCGACGAAACACCCGAATGCTAATCTACTTCAGGGAGAGATACACATTTGCACAGGGCAAGTCAAGAGTGCATAGATTCTCATGAGCCTACGCAATCTAGGGGGCTCATGAGGTTCTATGTCTCTTGCAGATTACACTTTTTCTTTGAATGATCAGACTCAGACAGGACACCCAAGTACCTGACCTACTTGAGAAATACAGATTTGATTGAGGCCAGCAATAGGCAGTCTGTGGTACTTAGGATTTCTCATTCAGATGAACATTTCCGCTGATGAATCATGGAATAGTATAATTCAGTTTATTTTACGAGACGGAACGATCATTCACCAACTCTACCTCAGAAACAGACACAGATGTAGATGGTGATCAGAGCCATTGATTAGCATGAGCCCTCGCAATACGTGGGGGCTCATGAGGATCTATGCCCCTTGTAGATGAATGGTTTCCGCTGATGGAGTGATTTCTTCCGACTTCAGTTTCCACCGTTAACCTATCTACTAAGGCTTGCCAGAGCTTCAGAGCTCATCTTTGGTCTGGTGCAAATGTAATAACTCTTTCAAAGTGTTTCTTTGCCAGACAAATTAGATCAGTGATCGTTAGTCTATGACGGCGTCTATTCAGCTCTACCTATTAAACGTATCTTACCTTCTGTTAATTTAATATAATACTAATACTAATACTAATATTTATTATGATTATTGTCATTATTATTATTATTATTATTATTATTATTATTATTATTATTAGTAGTAGTAGTAGTATTGTTGCTGTTGGTTATCTATGTTTATCTATTTATTTGTTTATCTATTGTTCAACATGTACAATCATATGATTATAATACGGCTGTATCAAATGTAATTGGAAAATTGTCCAAAAACTCAAAATAAGGTCACCAGAGGCATACCATTTGACGTGACACAGAATACAAAATGGCTGATCATAACAGTTCAAGACTCTTATCCGAATCCTTATGGCACAAAGCCACTATTTGGCACCAGTCTTGAACTATCACAGTCTATCTGTCTCTGGCATGTAATCTATTTTTCATAGCACAACTAGTATCGAAATGGGGAACTTCAACCTAATGGTACTAGCTATTACTCAATGTTAAAAGTGAAAATTGACAAAAATGTGTGAAGTCCGTGTTTACAAGAAGAAAAAGGCTGTGCAGGACCGTTGGCAGACCCTGCGCAGCTGACCTACTCGCTGTACCGCATCCTGTTCCAAGGCGCCTAGAAATCCTGGCGACGCGAGAAGTTCTAGGCCCTGTGGAACAGGATGGTCTGGCACTCTCATACACCGACTTCTGCTTTCGGGAGTGGCCGACAAGATAATGACAGAGATAACAGTAAATATTCTGTTACAAACGGAGGGAAAAAAAAAAATACTCAGCCGACCTGTTCAATGTGTTTTCATTTCACCTCTTTATCAGGTCTATATCAAAATACGCACCTAACACACCTCCTAAACTCCCGCTATAACAAACGTAAATCAGTGCTGCCATAATGTTCATCTAGCAATGAATTCTGCGGTGAAGCGATTTGCATCAGCATCTCAGTGTAAAATAAAATGTAAAAAAGTAGTTTGGAACAAGCGGATTCGGAGGACGAAATATTAGCGAGGTTTAGTTTGAAACGAACGACTCCCAACAACAAACGAGAGCGAATCGCGGCACATAATCAGCTTGAACCATAAACTTAAACAACACTCCAAATGAACCATAAACATTGGCAACACTCAAATGAACCATAAGCATTGGGAACACTCAAAATGAATCATAAGCATTGGCCGCAACACTCCAGATAAACCATAAGCATTGGCAACACTCCAAATGAACCATAAGTATAAACAACACTCCAAATGAACCATAAGCATGGACAACACTCCAAATGAACCATACACATAGGCAACACTCCAAATGAACCATTTGCATAGGCAACACTCCAAATGAACCATAAGCATATCAACACTCCAAATGAAGCATACGGATGGACAACACTCCAAATGAACCATAAGCATAGACAACTCTCCAATACTTGCTGTACCATTCGGATATTAGAAGAACAGCGCGCGTTATGCTGTGGCAATACAACCAACGTGCTTTCCTCCCCTCATCATCTCGGGAGTGGCTCTTCCCACGCCACGCTCAACATCTTCTCTTCTTGGCTTGACTTCGCGAACGAAGATTCTATAGGGCTTGCCCACGTCGTCTGCAGGCATTTTCGTGGCTGCGGAGGCCAATCCGGGACAGGCAGGTTCGACCGCAGTGGCTGCAGGGGAAGGTCTGGTCAGGGTTCTGAGTTACGACGTGACAACTCTGTTTTTTCTTCTGAGCCGCTTGTCCTTAAGGTTAGCTCTGCGAGAGTCCTCAAAGGAGACGGCTGCCTTGTGAATGGTGGAGCGCCAGGTGTCACGGTCCGCAGCAAGCGAAGACCACTGGCGGTGGTCGATTTGGCAGGCACTAAGTGACTTCTTGAGACCGTCTTTGTATCTCTTCTTTGGTGCCCCTCTGTCTCGGTGTCCAGTGGCGAGCTCGCCGAACAGAGTGATCTTGGGTAGGCGATGCAACATCACTGCCTACGGAATAGCGCTAGTGCATGTACCAGCAAGTTTCAGGCCCCACTTTCCAGCCGAATGATGTGATGACAGACACCTCCCAGACGCAGTGACTGTGTTTCTTACTGTTTATGCCGGAGCGACTGTCTAATAGCCGGCGCTGTTCTTATGGCGACGGGCCCCCAGGCAGCAACTGTGAAAGTATTCGTCTTTTTTTTTTTTTTGTTGCGTATTTTTATTTGTGTAACTAGTCTCAGCCAAGCAGAGAGTTTAAAAACATTATATTATGTGTTATAGAGATACTAAGATAAAACCGTTTTTAGTTTGCTTGTGTTAGGGAGGTTCAGGTCGGGTTGGGTCCGTTGGCGCTGGCCATTAGACGCCTTGGCGACGGGCTTCACCCGTCCCGAGGCATTGTCCATTAATAACGATGCATATACATAGACGATGCGTTTAAGCCGTTGTGTAGGCCCCCACTGGGGCGCTCGGACCACAACGTCATACACTTGTTGCCAAAGTATAGACAAAAAATAAAGACGTCCAAGACTGTAACAAAAACCACACAGCTGTGGACACCGGACAGCATGGAGGAGCTCCGTGGGTGCTTTGAGGCGACAGATTGGGATATGTTTACTCATAACTGTGATGACCCTAATGAACTTGTTGAGACAGTCACTTCTTACGTAAGATTTTGTGAGAACACTGTAATTAAAACCAAGACAGTGAAGATGTTTGCCAACAATAAGCCATGGATCAGCAAGGAGCTAAAGGTGTATTTGAACCAGAAGAAACTTGCTTTCTTACAGGGTAACACTGATGAATTTCGGGAAAAGGAGAGGGATTTTAGAAGGGCTGCTAGGACTGCCAGACCGCCTGAACTATAAAAGCAAGATCGAAACAAAATTTTCTTCTGGCAACGCTAGGGATGCATGGAATGGTCTGAACGGCATGATGGGTAGGCAGCAAAAGAAACAAGCCAGGCTCTGCACTGGGAATCCAGTTGAGATGGCCAATGATCTAAATCGTTTTTACTCACGGTTCGATGGCAGAAACCTTAGTGATAACTGTGATGAATTGTGCCAGTCCATTGTGCCGGAACCTTTGTCAATTACTGAAGAGGAGGTAGTAAACATCTTTTCTAAGCTGAATGCACACAAAGCACCCGGACCAGATGGGTTAGGTGGAAAAGTATTGAAAACCTGTGCAGGTCAATTGGGGAAGATCTTCACTACTATCTTTCAGTTCCTGCTTGATCATCATACTGTCCCTACGGCTTGGAAATCAGCAATCATTGTCCCGATTCCTAAAAAAACTAACGCTCATGAATTCAACGATTTCCGTCCAGTTGCATTGACTTCTATTCTGTCAAAATGTATGGAAAAAGTGGTGAGGAGGCATCTGTTAAATGATGTTGCCGAACTACTGGATCCATTCCAATTTGCTTACAAAAACCATAGGGGTGTGGAGGATGCATGTCTTACTCTGTACAATCTTGTATTTCAACATCTTGAGAAATCAAAAGCACATGTGAGAATTCTTTTTATTGACTTTTCTAATGCTTTTAATACTGTTGAACCACTGATGCTTTTGCAGCGTATGATGGACTTTAATGTGAACACAAACATTATTCTGTGGGTGCGAGACTTTTTGAAGGACAGGCCACAACGTGTAAATGTACACGGCAGTCTGTCTGACCAAGTGGTGCTAAATTCAGGCTGCCCTCAAGGTTGTGTCCTCTCTCCGACATTGTTTTCTATATACACAGACCATATGCGTTGTCACACTGCCACTTCTCGTCTCTTAAAGTTCTCAGACGACATGGCCCTTGTACGCCTACTCCCAAAAGAAGACAGTCTGGCTGAGTACTTTGCACAGATAGCAGTATTAGAGTCATGGTGCAAAGATAGTTTTCTGGAAATGAATGTACAGAAAACCAAGGAACTCGTCATTGATGACAGGAAAGTTGATGACATTTTTGTACCTGTCTCAATTAATAATCAACCTGTAGAGGTGGTCACTGAATTTAAATACCTTGGCACAGTCGTGGATAGTGGGCTGTCCTTCACTGGAAACACCGATCTGATTGTGAAAAAAGCAAACCAGCGTCTGTACCTTCTTAGGAAACTGAGAAGCTTTGATGTCAGTTCCAGGGTTTTAGAATCCGTTTATAGAAGCCTGATCGAAAGCATACTGACTTTTAACATCACTGCTTTGTATGGCAACCTCAGTATGAGAAACAGGGGCAGACTGTCACGTATCGTCAGAACAGCTGAGAAGATCATTGGCCTAGGACAGTACCCAGTAGATGATCTGTACCATAGAGCTGTCCGAAGGATAGCTGCTAGCATTGTCAATGATCCTCGTCACCCACTATCTGATCAGTTTCAAATGCTACCATCAGGCAGACGTTTCAACATGCCACTTGCCAAAAGGAATGTTTTTAAAAAGTCTTTTATTCCAACTGCTGTCTCGATTTTGAACTCTCGTTTATAACGCCGCGATAAGTATGATCTACTTAACATTACCTCCCATCTTGTGACAGATTGCTTGTGATAGATTGCTGCAATGATAATTTTTCATGATATGTTCTTGTAGCGTTTGTTAATGTCTTATATTGTTGTTTCATGACGAGCCGAAAGGCAAATTTCTGTCGTGCCTTGACTCGAACAGACAATAAAGTTGTATTGTATTGTATTGTGTTGTATTGTATTGTATAATATTTTGTTTGAAAACTGTTGTGTGAGTGTGTGTGATTGCGAGTTGCACCTGAGGTGGCGAAAAGAATTTCTCTTTTTGAGATAATAAAGTACTCTTATTCTTATTCTTAAATGAAGCATAAGCATGGACACCACTCCAAATGAACCATACGCATTGGCAACACTCCAAATGAAGCATAAACATGTACAACACTCCAAATAAACCATAAGCATAGGCAACACTCCAAATGCCGAATCGTGAGCCCTTCGGGCTCATGGGGATCTATGCATTTTGGGTATGTTTGGAGTCGTGTCTATGGCTATTGTACAATCTGGCTATCAACCGTGGTTTCTCTCCCGTTCGTAAGTCGTTCGTTGCAAACGAAACCTATCTAATGCCGACGCGTGGGGTTACATCACAAACAAAGGTCAAGGGATGGGTGGGGAAAAACGTCTGGGGTGAAAGCACTCCTTTGTAGTCCCCCAGAGAACCCTTTTCATCTCCCAGGGACATAGACCCTACTGGTCTAAATTCTGCAGACAGCAGGGATCATGATAATATATGCCTCTTGCAAACAGCAGATCATCGAAAGTTCTGCTAATAACCGTTGAAGAGCGTAATTGATACCTGCGGATGGTTCCACGAAAAGGTCTCTCTAGGATATTTAAGCGGTTTATTTTTCTTTCTAGCAGGAATGTTTTCCACTGTGAGATGTTGCATTTTTTTTTTTTTACTTCCTGTGCCGACCATTCGGTTATCGGTTCAGTTTGAGGCGCTTAGAAAACAGGAAAAGTACAACGCTAAAACGGTATCATACTGAATTTTGTTATTTTTTTTTTTTTTTTTTTTTTTGGTGCAAAATTTGAAACGCACGCTGTTATACGTGCACGCGCAACTTGCAGTTAGCTGGTTGGTTGGTCAGGTTGTTTGAATGATTGGTTGAAATATTTTTCTTGCTCTGAAGCCGGCGTGTGTAGCATGTAAAAAGAAGACCTCACACAGCCACGGGGGATAACAGAGCATTGCGATGTAGTCTGCACTGATAGAACACACAGGACAGAAACATGATCGTACTGTTCACTTCAGTTTTGACGCTTCGTACCGCATGATGAAACATCGCACCAGATCAGTGATGAAACTTTATACTGGTCGCACATTTTCAATGTAAATGAACTAAAACTAGGCCTTGATATGTCAAATAATCCAGACCAAAAAGGTGACTGCCAAGCGTGTAAAATGCAAAGAAGTACCCAACGGAAAAAGAAACACGCTTAGAAAAGACGGGTACACCACAATTGTGTTGTACCCGTCTTTTCTAAGCGTGTTTCTTTCTCCGTTGGGTACTTGATATGTCACTATAAAATGGTATGCAAGTACACGTATATTTGTGAACATAGATATTTTAGGGCCAGTTGCATGAGTGAGTTTAGTCCCGCGCCAGCCACTAAGCAAGGTGCTCCGCTATAGCTATTATTTTTCCGCTATAGCGGAGCACCTTGCTTAGTCAGTGGCTGGCGAGAGACTAAACTCACTACGCCTGGACGTGTGCGTATGCCGCCCACCAGAAGTACGGTGTCCGTCGTATATTCATCACTGCCCAGTCTATCTTGATCAAACGTCGCTCTGCCTTCCTGTCCCACCTCCTGAGAGTCTGCATGGAGTGAGACCAGTCTGTCTATTGCCGTCTTTTCGTGACCGCCTTGCCTGATTTCAGTGTTTTTGCTGGTCTGTGATTCTGGAACTTACAGCCTAGACGTGTGCTGGTCTGTGATTTTGGACCTTACGGCTTTTGTCCCCTAAGATCCAGTATCGCAGAACAGCACACATGTTTCTCCATCAATCGGTTGACCGTGTGTTAGTAGTTTCCTTTTTCCTTTTATTTTTTTTCTTTCTATTTTTATTTTATTTTAATTTCATTTATTTTATTCTAATCTAATCTAATCTTCTTCTTTTTTTTTTAAAAATCATGGCGATCTCCTAATGTATTATTACATATGGCAATAAAGTTCTATCATCATCTATACCTCTTGCAGTTGAGTGGTGTTTCATTTTTTTTTTGGGTCGGCAGTGAAGGGACTATGAAGGAAAAGGATCGACTGTCAATTTGAAATTGCAAAGCTAACAGACTATGACGCTGCGACGCTGTCACTTACCCCTTATCAGATGATGTGGTAGTTAAAGCAGTGGTGCGGTGCCGGCTGGACTGTGTGGAGACGTTAACCCTTTTATCCCCAAGGTCCCATTTCTCAAATTTCGGAGGTGTTGCCTAACGACTATGTACCAGTTGTAGGCGATGGATTGATCGTGATAATTCAAGGGTAGTGCCAGATGAGCTTGGCGCCCTCAGGCGCCAAGCTCATCTGGCACTACCCTTGTATTATCATGATCAATCCATCTCCTGCTGCAGGGTCCCGGGGCTAAAAGGGTTAAACATTTCTCCATCTCTCGAAAATCACCTGGCCTCAAGTAGCACGAATAAACTTAACCGCTTCTCTGCCAACGGTCACAGATTGTCTTAACTTTCTGACATCTTTCTTAATTGGACGCTAAAGAGCCTCAGCACTCATTTGTTTCAGCACGAGGCATAGATCCTCATGAGCCCCCGCGACTGCGGGGGCTCATGAGGATCTATACCTCTTGCAGCTGGATTGTGTTCACATTTCCTCGTCAGTGAAGGGGTTAAATACTTGGCAGACCACGGCGCAAGGTGGGCTCCACTCTTAAGCGGAACACTTTGCGGCACCGGGGCTTGCGCAGGATTTCAAAGTGCGGCCTTCTTCAGGGTGGGCTTGCATTGCCTACATGCGACAATGCAACGAGTGCTCAAAGTTGTTTTGCCTCAACTGAAACATATTTTAACTCGGTGCATCCTGAGGGTGTTTTTTTTTTTAAAAATAAATTTAATTTGCTTATTGTTCTATGAAGGCTACATTACAGATTACAAGATTGATCAACCATTTTAGTTCAAGCGTGGTGCCAGAATAGCTTGGCGCCTGAGGCGCCAAGCTCTTCTGGCACCACCCTTGAACTATCATATTCAAATTAATTTCAAGCAATAACGTATCAGGATGAAAAGGGCTAACGACTCATTTTCACAATCCATGTGAGTAGGCATACATAACCGGGATTTGCTTTTGCGGCCCCCTTTTGCCAAGCATGGGGACTGTCCTGCACAGCACAAGACAAGAAGAACAGAATATTCTTCCATTTTAATAATAATAATAATAATAAAGGTAATTTGTATAGCGCCTAATCACCAAGGTGCTCTAGGCGCTTTACAATCACAGTAATGAAACAGTGAAGCAGAATACAAAAACAAGCACATACAACCAAAACAAATACATTGATTTACAAGGGCAGAAAACTCACACCACACACTCACACACGCACACTCACACACGCACACTCACACACGCACACGCACACGCACACGCACACGCACACACACACACACACACACACACACACACACACACACACACACACACACACACACATGATGCGCCGGCAGACAAAATGGAAGAGAAGAACCCAACGGTGTAATACACACGCTTAGAAATGATAGATACAACACACATGCTTGTTATTTTTGGGTTTAACCTAATATGATAATAAACTGTGTTGTAACTATCATTTTGAAAAATAGAGAAACAAACAAATACACGATTTGAAACTAATTACCTTTTCTTAGGCCGGGGAAGAAGTAACTGAAGAAAAAAGTTATGTTGCAAATTCTGTACTTGTTTGTATGTCTCTTTTGAAAAACAAACGTCAGTCCCGACACACCCCAATACGATATGGATCGACCATGATAGCTCAAGGGTGGTGCCAGATTAGCGTGGCGCCTATAGGCGCCAAGCTAATCTGGCACCACCCTTGAACTATCATGGTCGATCTGTCTCTTGCAGTGTACTGCAGTCCTCAGAGGACAACTCACAAACGTGGGTATTTCGTACCTGCGACACAAGGGGTTAACCCGAAACATTAATAATTGGTGATGTAACTGTCATTTTTAAGCGTGCCTCTCCCTGCGTTGCGATCTTCTCTCCATTGTATACGCATGATATTCAAGACAGTCAACCAACTACCCGGCTGAACTCACTGCTCTGCGAGAGGCTGCCAGCCTTGTCGGTGTAGACGATCCCCTGCCCTCACACGTCGTTTTCCTGACCGACTGCAGATCCACCATCCAAAGCCTGCAGTCCCCCAGTGAGCAGCTGGAGAAAGAAACACTGCACCTGCTGGTCACCCTCTCACGCCTAACACAAGTGGCTGTTCAGTAGGTACCTGCTCACTGTGGGCTATCAGGAAATGAGGAAGCAGACTGGACAGACTCGCCAAGTCCGGCAGCAAACTTGAGCAGCCAAACCAACCGATGTCCTTCCAGGAAGTCAAAACCCTCATTAAGCGGCACTATCATGCAGACTGGTAGACCTAACACAACCCACCATCTGATGACCAGATCAAACACCTCCAGCGCCACCAATAGACCACCATATTCCGTCTAAGGACTGAGCACCTCCGACTGCGTGCACACGTGTTCCGCCTTGGACTGTCACACACTGCTGACTGCTTGTGTGAAACTGGTTTACAGACCCCAGAGAATGTACTGCAGTCCTGTCCCCTGTACCAAGACGCCAGGATACAGCACTGGCCACATGGAGCAACGCTGGCAGATAAACTCTTGGGTTCCCTTGTAGACCTACTGCAGACCACGAACTTCATCTCAACAACCAATCTTGACATCTGAGGCAGAAACTCGGGAACGCTGAAGAAGAAGAAGCATGGCAGTTTCTTTTTTGGTCTGGATTTTATTTGAAAACATTCAAAGTTCAACATGAAATGACCTATTGAAAGAAAGGTTAAGTCAGCCCTTTTGCGAAGTGTGATGAAGCTCTATGCTCGTGCATAGTGCTCACACATTAGGTTAAATACGGTACGGGTTTTGTTAACGGTTTGTTTGTGCCGATAGTCCGTGAGGCCGAGATTCACGTGAAATCTTTAGGAAATGGTTAGCACGGGGATTTTAGTGAGTTGTAGTCAGAAGTTAGTCTGTCAGAGGTTTAGAAACGGTAGTGCGGGGCTTGACTGTCATTCTGGACAGACGTTATGCGAGATACCTTAGCCCGCATTCCAAGACTCTGAAACCTAGAATTCAGGTATGTTTTTGATATGTAGTTATTGATGCTTAGTTGAAAATAGTATGCATTGCTAAGAGTAATTTGCTTGTATAGTGTTGGCCGGTTTGGTTCAGTTATGTTGGTTTAGAATTCAGTGAAGTAACCGGTGTTTTTGGTATACAGTTATTTACCGAGATGGATGACTAAAGGAATGTAAGGTGTGTATGCTTAAGTCGCTATGAAGGCAGTACGTGGATGGTTATGCATAGTCTTTTCCAGTGTATAGAGTAGTGTGTAGCAAGAGTGTTAGGCTATAGTCTGTTTCAAGATAGTGACAGAGATATGGGGGTGTTACGGAAGTAGACAGTTTATGAAGCACGTGTGTGTGTGTGAATGAACGTGTGAGTTATTTGTATCAGCCAGGTTACGTGACGTTTCTCATTGATCCAATATGTTGTGTGTTTAGCAAGTGTTACGTTGGGACTTTTGCTGTCGTATTCAGAGTGCTTGTAAAGCACGACGGACGCCGAGACGTCAGTCACAGGTGGGACCTAACGTGAGGTCATCCCTTCAGCTCTTCACTCAGAGTGAGTCTGATCGGGACCAAGATACCCGGATCACAGCGAGAACTGCGCTACGGTGCGAGTACAAGGACGTCCGTGTTACAGACAGGACGACAGGAAAGAGCATACAACGGACTTGCACGCCTAGACGTGAGAAGGACCAACGTAACCAGGCAATAACATCAAACAGGTTGGAGACTGAGAACTAACACCTAGCCTGGCGAGATATTGTGAATTGTGTGTGTGTGATGTTCGGATGTTAGTAGAGAAGTGTATATAGTTTGATAATCTTTTCGAACCTTTTAGTGTATAAAAGTTACTTTAGAAAGGGAGCCCGTGTGTTGAGTTTTACCGCATGAATGCGCCCGTCTGAGTCAGTGGTGGTGTATGCGTCCGTTGCGTGAGAGTCTGTACGTGCGACTATGGGCAAGTCTGCGTGCGTTACACGAAGCATTATCGCAAGAACAATTATAACAAGATATATTATGAGCGTTTAACTCTTCCTTGCCTGAAGAATATGGCTTTAACTCGTTTAGTGCCAAGACAATTTCAACGCCACTCAACTTCAAGAACTATCTATCTATCTATCTATATCCCGTAGTCTTGCCGACCGTTGGGGCACCACTGATGACTTGGCAACCAGCTCCCTCCAATCCTCTGTTCTCTGCCATTCTCAGCGTATCGCCCAGTTTCAGTCCTGTCCACTCTGAGATATTGTCCTCCCATCTTTTCCTCTGTCTTCCTCTCCTTCGTCCTCCTTGCACAGTGCCTTGCAGGATTGTTTTGGCAAGCCCTGCTGAACGCGTGACATGCCCATACCACTTCAGTTTGCGTTTTCTCACAATGGTTAATAAGTCTTCATAGGGCCCGATGGCTTGCCTGATTCTGCTTCCCACTTCCTCGTTTGTGATGTGATCTCTGTATGAGATGCCAAGCAGCCTTCGAAAACATCTCATTTCAGTGGCTTGTATCCTCCTTTCAAGGTCTGCTGTGAGGGTCCATGACTCGCAGGCATACAAGAACACTGAGATGACTAAGGAGCGCATCAGTCTGATCTTGGAGCAGAGTGTGATGTTTCTGTCCTTCCATATGGTCTTCAATCTTGTCAGTGCTGTTGTTGTCTGCGCAATCCTGGACAGTATTTCTGGTTTGATCCCTCATCTGTCACAATTTGGCTCCTAAATATTTGAATTTCTTAACTGTTTCCAGTTTTTGGCCTCCAACCATGATTTCAGTGCCAATGCCACTGGCGTTATTGGTCATCAGTTTGGTCTTCTCTGCACTGATTTCCATCCCATATGCAATGGCTGTACTATCCAGCTTTTCCACCAGCTGAGCTAGCTCCTTCTCTGTTCCTGCAAGGCCATCAATGTCGTCCGCAAAGCGCAAGTTCGTGATTGTTCTGCCTCCAATACAGACATGATCTTTCAGTGCGTCCGTCATGATTCTTTCCAGGAACTATAGATCCCCATGAAACCTCGTCTCTTTCTGACACCACTTTGAATCCATGTTTCTGGGACAGCTAGGGCTTGTGTTTGGTGTTGAATTAAAGGTCCGCAAGCATAACAAAAAGCATCCAAAAGAGTTTTGTTTTAAAAAGTGAGTCTCATTGTGCAGTAACACAGTAGACTCTGTTCAAGTTACACAGTTGCAGAGTTGGTAGAAACACAGCAAAACCGTGCCGATTGTGTGCCCCACTTCCTGTCGCCGTCCATGCGCACTGCTGCAGAAACAGTCTGCTTCAACTGGTACTGAAACGGCTTTAACTCATTCAGCCCGACGGCCGTATTTCCCAAATTTTGGAGGCGTCATCTAGTGACTATGCACCAGTTGCAGGAGATGGGTCGACCATGATAATTCAAGGGCAGTGCCAGATTAGCTTGGCGCCGACAGGCGCCAAGCTAATCTGGCGCTACCCTTGAATTATCACGGTCGACCCATCTCTTGCTGCAGTGCGTCAGGGCTGAATGGGTTAAGCACATTCATGCATATACCGGCACGCCTCGTATAGTGGCTTGCGCAGAACCTAGCTCACTTCTGCATCCGACCTCAGATCCCTGTACAGTCTGCCAAAGTACCTCCCAACCCCTTGAGATTGACAACTTCGCAACCCCTTCACCATCAGCCGATAAGCGCAGTGCCGATTTTGAAACGTTTGCAAAAAAACCGTCCGATGCCAATCTCCTCAACCTGAAGGACAGCAGTGGCTTGATCGATATAGAGGTTATCCCTGAATCAGAAGTAGGTCACATGATGCACGGACTTCATACATTCGAGCGGATTTATCAAGCCCTCTCCATGTGCACTGCAAGAGGAATAGACTTTCAAGAGAAAGTCTCATGAGAATCTACGCCTCTTGCTCGCAAGGAGTTGTCTCACTCAACCTACATCCCCATCTACTACTTACTCGATGTGAACAGTACGACTGTTAAGAGGGCGCATGCCACAGAGATAGCGGCAATCCAGCGAAACTGTCCCTGGGACAGTTTCGCTGGATTGCCGCTATCTCTGCGGCATGCGTCGTGGTGATAGATTATGTACCATAAAGGGACGTAACCTACTCTCACAATAAAGGGGCTCAACCTATTATCTTTGACCTGATTTACACGTTTAGATTCGTGTCTCGTTTGGTTGTTGCTGCTCGGGTTTGATTGGTTGCTTTTTTATATTAACTCATTCAGCCCGACGGCCGTATATCCCAAAGTTTGGAGGCGTCATCTAATGACTGCACCAGTTGCAGGAATGAATGAATGATACTTTATTTCTCAAGGATGGAAACAATAGGCGCACAGGCCTCTTTTCATGTTTGTCCTTGCTAAACTACAACATTAAAAGCAACATTAAAACAATATGTTAACAGCACAAAACAAGCGGCTACACCCTACATTCCGATACAAGTTCCAAACTCGCTGAAGATTACACACATACACAGCAAAATGACAGGGTCTTGGGGGGGGGGGGGATGGGTGGGGGGGGGGGGGAGGTGCGATGTAAAGTGTGTTTATAGAAAGCGACTGCACACTTATGATACAGCTACTCATGTGTAGGAATTTAGTGAGCAGGCAAGGCGCCAAGCTAATCTGGCACTACCCTTGAATTATCATGATCGACCCATCTCCTGCTGTAGTGCGTCAGGGCTGAATGAGTTTAAAAAAATCTTGTTTATCGTTTTGTTTATAATATTTGAATGAGAGTTTGTTTTTCCGTCTTAGAGACAGGCAAATTGTATTTCTGTTGTGTTAGTTGGTTGGTTGCAGCCGGGTGTCTGGTTTGTTGATTAATTACTTAATTCGTTCATGTGGCGCCTGTTTACTTGGTTCTTTTTGTGTTGTTTACTTGCAAAATAGCTCATGTGTGCTGGTCTGTGATTTCAGACCTACAGCCTGCGTCCGTAAGGTTCAAAATCATAACCATCTCACATAATTATGTTCTCTGGTACAGTTACACCTGCATAAAACGGTTACCTAAGGGCCTAGGGACAGATGTTACCACTTTAGGCAAGCGAACGTTTAATACAGAGTAAGAGTAAGTGTGAGAGTATGTTTCTTATGTGGCTGCTATAGACGGGAGACCACTATATAAAGGTGGCCCTCCAGAACAGGTTTGACTGTAGATCCTGAACACGAAACCCGCCCACCCACCCAGCAGACTCCATTACAGTTATGTCAATCCTTTAGAAATTACCAGGATTATCAAAGGCTTCTATGGTAAACGCCGAGAGAGAAAAAAAAAAGATCCAATATTTCCAAGTTTTTCTTTAATACAAGCGAGTATGCTAAGCAAACTAGACTAACTTCAAAAACATCTTTGGAAAAAGTTCCAGCCACCTCCGGGAGAAGAATCCGCCAATAAAGAAAACCGTGAAAGCATGCGACACATAAAAGACACATAAAGGAAATTACTGTGCAAGGTGACAAAGGGATAGGCAATATAATGGATTGCTACACGTCCGTTCAAACTAGAAATGGATTTTTCACGAAAATAATAACACACACGAAAAAGGAAAAAAAAAAAAAAAAACGGAAAAGGAAAGACATTTTCAGAAAGATGTCGCAATGCCAAAACACACCTACAGTGCTATGTGATGGCCTGTGATGTGGGCTTTAACCCTTAGGCTGTCGGCAGCGGTTTTTGTCGCGATGATTCGCGACAAAAACCGCTGCCGACAGTCTATGGGTTAAGGCCTGGGACCGCAAGGTCCAGATTCATAAACCAGCACACAAACTGTAATATGCTTTTAATTTTTTTTTTTACCAGCTCATAAATATTCACAGGAACAGAAAACTGAAATGCGTTGCCACGTAAAAAAGCTTTCAAACAGCGCATTTTCTAAGCGATTAAACAATTGAAATGAAAAGGTAATGCACAGTTCATTGCGAAATATTTCATGTTGTCAAAATCGTGCTTAATCAGATAAATAGATAAATAAATACATAGACAAGTGGATAAATAATAAGTTTATATCAATACATGCACATAACACATACAAATAAATAAATAATTTAATAAGTTACGAAATAAATAACAAAATACATGAACGAATGAATGAATGAATGAATGAATAAATGAATGAATGACGGAAGGAACGAAGGAAGGAATTTCAAAGCATGCAGATGAGCACAAAATCAGCAGTTACCCTCTGAGATATCTAGGAGCCCCCCCCCCCCCCGCCCCCCACCTCTTACCTCATAATTCCCCTCCCCCTCCCCCCCCTTCCCCCCACCACACACACACACACACACACACACACACACACACACACACACACACACACACACACACACACACACACACACACACACACACACACACACACACCTCCCTCTTACCCCGGGCTCCTCTACTTTTGCCAAGCATAACTGATGCTCAGTCAGAACACGATACCCTAAAAGCTCCTTATTGTGGGGGTATACTGTGACAGGGTCTGTCTGTCCTGTGAAGGCGAAGACAGTAAGTCCATTTTTGCGAAAAGCTATACTTTCATTGTAATACATTGAAAATCTCGCTTTTCAAGAACAATAGACCTGCTGTCTGTTGATTTCACAGGTCCCGCCGTGAGATGGCCTTAGTCGCCTGCTCGGCGTTAAACCCAAATGACTAACTAACTGATTTCACAGGTCAGATCTGTACAGCACAGTCCTTATGCCAGCCCCTTCCGACTAAAAGGAACATAGACTCTAATGCGCCCTACAAATGCAGGGGAAAGTGAAAGCTACTCCAGAAAGCATAGACCCGCGGACCGATGTCAGTCGCAGTGGGCCCGCGCACAGTCGTGCGCGGGCCCACTGCGATCGACATCGGCCTGAAGACCGTTCCTTACTAGGGTAAGTCTATCCTACAAATAACTGAGCGGCTCCCGATTTACGTCCTCAAAATGAGGTGGTTATACGGGTTCAAGAATACGGGTATACATAGATCCTTGTGATTCGCTTTTATTGTCGATCTGTTTTTTTTTTTTTTTTTTTTTTTTGTAGATGGGAGGGTTCGCCTGTAGTATGTTTTGATTGACGACCGTCAGACATACGTGTTTGGTCAGTTTCCATTGTAAACACACGTCCAGCAAATTCATGCGACTCAAAAAGACATATATTCTCATGGGCCCCCGTGAATGCGAGGGCGCTTTAGAATCTATGGCTTTTGCTGTTGCAGTTTAGCTCAGTGGTAATTCTTTGTGAGAGGAGGTCGTAGGACGGTCAGCGCGTTGTGTATGTGCGGTCGATCCTGTGTCATCCGTCAAACACTGAAACTAACAAACAGACGGCTTTGTAACGACCGGGAACATGACGGCACGGACAAAGCAGGGACAAATAGTGACAAATGACACTTTCTTTTGCCCAATAGTGACAATTGACACTCTGTTACTACAAAATCGTATTGGTACGTGTGAAATACAAGCCAAGAGACGATTTTGCCACCGTTAATTCCCCCCCCCCCCACCCCCTCAACAAAAAATATAATATATAATCAATCAATCAATCAATCAATCAATCAATCAATCAATCAATCAATCAATCAATCAATCAATCAATCAATCAATCAATCAATCAATCAATCAATCAATCAATCAATCAATCAATCAATCAATCAATCAATCAATCAATCAATCAATCAGAAAATGCTTTTTCTGTTTAAAATTGTCCATGCTAGTGGACGTGCATTTTATTTTTCTCAGTCTGATATCCTTATTCAATGAACGACCACAAGCCACAACTGTCCAAAGAAGGTGGACACAAAGTGGTCTCAGCAAGAGGCGTAGATCCTCATGAGCCCCCGCAATTGCGGGTACTCATGAGGATCTATACCTCTTGCAGTTGGGCGGTTTTCATTTTTGCTCTCGGCGGTCAAGGGTTTGATAAACACACACTGGAAAATAATTCTATGTTCAAGTTTATGACAGTGTCTCTTTGACGGGTTTGTAACTTCGGACACAAAGTGGTCTCAGCATGAGCCATAGATCCGCCGGGGGCTCATGAGGATCTATGCCTCTAACAGTTAGATCGCGTTTGCTTTTTTTCGCGGCAGTGACGGGGTTACGCGATCTGTTCTGTCTATAAAGGGTTAACAGTTTGCAATATCTCCTTTATAAATTTTCTACTGAACATGTACTACAATAATACCTCACTTAACCCATTCAGCCTTGAAGCACTACAGAAGGAGATGGGTCGACCATGATAATTCAAAGGTAGTGCCAGATTAGCTTGGCGCCTGTTGGCGCCAAGCTAATCTGGCACTGCCCTTGAATTATCATGGTCGATCCATCTCCTGCAACTGGTGCATTGCCATTAGATGGCGCCTCCAAAATTTTGCAAATACGGCAGTAAGGCTGAATGGGTTAAACGTATAGATGGAAAAATGTGTGTAGTTGAAGGGTCTTTTTTCTTTTATTTTTCTCCTTCGCATGCAGCAATCCGATCAGGGTAAGTACCACTGGCAGTACCATGGACGATTCTTAATGAGCTTGGGGTCAGAAGGTCGCGTGCGCGAAAACGAGGCTATCTGGGGCTGGACGCGCGACAGCAACATGGCGAGTAGTGAAAGCGCAGAACGTCGAGGCCTTAGAGTTATGCCGTATTTTGAGCATTAGCAAATATCTGACCACATATAAAAATCAGTCCCCTGTAAACCAATCACAGCCATTTGCATTGAAGCTTGATTGAATTGTGTTCGAAGAAACTTGTCAGCAGATGAAGCATTCAGAAGATTGTGGTTTTATGATTTTCTTCTACACATTTGAGATATATGAGTGTTTTGTCAAAGCTTACACGGGAACTTGTAACACTGAGTGCACACTATTTTTTTTCCCAAAGATTTGACAGCACATTAGCATTGTTGGAGAGGTCAACTCGGGGTATATTTTGTGAATTTACTGCCAGCGAAAAACAACACAGTTTGAATTCAATTATCGGTTGTGGGCCTACTTAGTGTTGTCCCATGATGCACCCCTCCCCATCCCCCCTCAATGTTTCCAGTTTGGTGAATTCAAGCATGTGTAGGTGTGCGTCAGGTAGATAAATAAGCTAGCGGGTTAACACTATCTACAAGTGTTTGTCAGTCCTCTCTTAACCATTTCGCAATTGGTAGCAATTTCAGAAGCCTGTTTTTCACAGGCATCATTTCAACCAAATCGCTGCTGACAGCTAAAGGGTTAAAATTGTCGAAGTCAGAAGACTGCAGCAGAATAAAATGTATGACATTCATCACTCTGTGTGTGTGTGTGTGTGTGTGTGTGTGTGTGTGTGTGTGTGTGTGTGTGTGAGTGTGTGTGTGAGTGTGTGTCAGTGTGTGAGCGTGGCAGCACTGCTCCGAATCATCTAAAGGGATCAACTATGACATTTGAAGGGTAGTGCCATGGTATTTTCATGTGTTAAGCTGATCAGACAATACCCTTAAGCTATCACAGCTGATCCCCTGTTTTCTTGAAATCAAGATTGTAAGCCAAAACTTTAATACATTGGCAAAACACGCACACATACACACGTGAGAACAGGCACCTAACTTAAATTTTACAAC
>BTPG01000002.1:283298367-283305867 GCA_036245525.1 Semisulcospira habei | reverse complement strand
AGTGGAGACGTGCTGTATTCGAATACGCGGCTTTAAGCCGCGTATGCGAATGCGGCACGTCTCGAATGAGTTAAAGAAAGATACATCGTTCATGGAGAAAACACATGTATCGTCAATATTCAATATTCAAATGTCGTTGTATTGTGACAGCGGTCACGTTTCCGGTACTCGTGTACTTTTCAGTTCACAGTTGGTACCCAGTGCGCAAAAGGCCATGGGGCCGACGTCGGCCGCCGTTGGCCTGCGCACGGACGTCGGTTCGATGTCCTTTTGCGCATTGGGTAGCTGCTTCTGGAAGCAGACCGACCATAGGGGACAACCGCTGCGCCACCGCGTGCGCACGGACACCACACTTACGCAATATAATACCAAAGGGCAGCAAGAAACACAATTTTCCTGAAACCCAGAAGACGCGGCGCACTGCGATTTGACAAAAGTTTTCAACCTTCAAAGCAACCAACAACCGCATACAGTTCTGCCTCTGGAACAAAATCGGTAGACATTTTGCTTCAAATCAGTCTACCCCAGACTTGTCCGGAGACCTGAACCAAAAGTTTAGTATCAAATCTCTTTACACAGTCAAGCATCAGTCTCCAGACGTCACATCGGCTGGTTTTCTCTAGGCCCGGAAGTAAGCGCAATGCTCATTTCTGATTGGTTAATATAAATATGCTAGCATGGCCTCGTTCACAACACTCTGGCAAAAGGATTAGTGTTGTTCGCTTACGTGATTGAGAACATCATATGTTTTCGGATAATTCTGGGCCTAAGGCATCGCGCAGCTTGCCGTCCTTCGGTATTGTACAATACATGTATTGATGGAGTGTAGTGGCTGTGCGCACGCGGTGGCGCAGCTGTTAAAGGTGTCGCATTTAATTATAAGGCTCGTTGGGCCTCTATGAGATCGACCGTGATAACTAATCAGGCTCTACCTTATTAATCCGTCTATGATCTGTATGTGAACTGCGTTAATCAGGCAAAGTGCACTATAAATCTTATCACGCTTGTGTTACGTAGTCGTAGTATGATGCAATCACATCAGACGCGGCACGCACGTAGGGTTCTTGTAAAGAAACTGCACTCAGCTGCAACTCGTCACAAGTGGCATAAGGTTGTAGACCACACTGGAGTAACAGTTCCAACAATATTTTATTTCAGCGATGCGATTTCCACACAATACATTTACAAATGCACCCGCAACACTGATACACTGTCTCCTCTGCAATGCATCAACACTTTTGACACATTGCGTTTCTCACTAATGTACACACATATCTTCTTCTTCTACTTCCAATTTATTGTCCCACTGGCACCGAGGCCGTGATCGGGGACTAACATTTTTACTTAATGTACACGCATACTTCCTAACACGGTTTTTTTAAAAAAATACTATTACAGGTTTTCAGAACAATCCCGCAGCAAATTCGGCTCCCAACACAAACAATCAGAAAAAAGTAACCAAAACTCATTAATATTTATGAAAAAGAACACCCGAGAAGTTACTACAAATTTCCATTACTATCTAAGCGCCTTTAATACAATGTTACGAAATGTTGCCGACAACTTTGACGTCATAAATGAGGTCACTGAAGATCGCGACCCTGCTCGAACCTTCCAGTCTAATGTAGCGAACTACGCGTCACAACAAAAAAATCGATCGCAAGTCTCCGTGCAAAAGAAAAATAATCCTACTAAAAAGGTACGTAATTCTTATCCCAAATAACTCAAATGAATTTGTATCGGATCTTTCCTATGATTAACACACACATGCTCTCAAAGAATAACACAACCACAAACTTAACAGCTTGCACGATCCATCTCCTACATCTCATGCTCTCCTACAGGCTGCACTAAAAAACTGGGGGTTGAGGAAAAACACCACACCGTCATTCCCCTGTTTTGACAGGAAACAATACTGTATAGACGAACTTGCATGTGTGTATTGCTTCACTTTATTCAAAGACGTTTACGGGTCTAGAGTTGATCCGAAAATCTCATATAGATGGGACTGGCCTCTACCAGCAAGAGGCGTAGATTCTCATGAGCACCCGCTTTAACAGGGGCGCACGAGAATATATGCCTCTTGCAGATGGACAAGCTTTGCGCCAGGACTGTTTTACCCGAAAAGGGATACGTCTGGCTCTTGGGGGCATGCTACTTGATGTGTTGCCTTCCTGAAGCATGCGTACCATTGCACTGTCAACAAGCATGCTCTTTCGACAGGTACATGAAACGACTCCTGTGTTTGCTTCCTCTTTTCAGCGGCGGTAAGGAGGAAGACGCGTTCCGCTTCCAGTATATAATAGCTCACGTCAGTTATCGAAGTTGTCATTTAGACAACCTACATATAAGTTTGTAGCGTGAGGGGGATCGAGGCGTCGAGATGAATTCAGACACTATACCGGCCCGTCAGCCGGCAGCAGAAGTGAGCACGATTGCAGACAACGATGCCCAGAGAGAGAGAGAGAGAGAGAGAGAGAGAGAGAGAGAGAGAGAGAGAGAGAGAGAGAGAGAGAGAGAGAGAGAGAGAGAGACTGAATGAATCAATGAAACTTTATTTTCTTTATTTTACAACGGTTGACATTGACATCGTCATCGACACAGCCATTTTACAAACCTGCCGTTGCTAACAACTACAAGACTACCTACACATGTACATACATGTAAGTAAAACATAATACTTGCAGACAATTGACAACACTGTTCACATAGGCAGACATACGCATAGACTCTCAGACACCCCCTACCCCCCCCCCCCCCCTCCCCCGCCCCCTCCTCACAAAAAGGGATACGTCTGGCGCTTCAAAGGAGAGAGAGAGAGAGAGAGAGAGAGAGAGAGAGAGAGAGAGAGAGAGAGAGAGAGAGAGAGAGAGAGAGAGAGAGAGAGAGAGAGAGAGAGAGAGAGAGAGAGAGAGAGAGAGAGATGAAATGAAATGAAACTTTATTTTCCAAGGATAAAAGAATAGGTGCGCAAACTGACCTTTTTTCATTCTTGTCCTTGCTACAAACTACATGAAAACACACGCACGCACGCACGCACGCACGCACGCACGCACACACACACACACACACACACACACACACACACACACACACACACACACACACACACACACAGACACACACACACGGAGAGAGAGAGAGAGAGAGAGAGAGAGAGAGAGAGAGAGAGAGAGAGAGAGAGAGAGAGAGAGAGAGAGAGAGAGAGAGAGAGTTCTCGGTTTCTTTTAACTCTTTCGAGACAAACGGCATCCGGATGCGCGGCTTCAAACCGTGTATCCCGATGCCGTTCGTCTCGAATGAGTTAAGCCCGTCACCGCCGAAGGAAAAGTGAGCGCGATTCAACTGCAAGAGCCTCCCCCGCAGTTACCACTGCCACGGATAATCTGGCACTACCCTTGAATGATCGTGGTCGAAGCATTTCCTGCAACTGGTACAAAGACGGCAGATGACACCTGAAAAATAAAGGGAAATGCGGCCTTTGGGTTAAATGGGTTAATCGTGACCTCTAATGTAGAGCAGCAACCGGATGTATAGGCCAGCACGGACAACTGTGACTATTACCAAAGACAGTATATTATAATAATGTACTGTCTTTGCTATTACTTAGTCTCTCTCTTGGCTTGACTTCGCGAACGAAGATTCTATAGGGCTTGCCCACGTCGTCCATAGTCCGTGGGCGTTTCCTAAAGCCTGCGCGGTGGAGCTTTTTAGTGGTGGAGTGCAGTGTGCGCAGTACTGGCCCCACCCTTTAAACCCTTGGTTCGTTTGCCATGGCCTAGCAAGCTGGGACGGTGGCATCCAGGTCCTAGGGTCGTAGGTTTTATATCAGACTGTCCTTGTCTTAGTCTCTGGCTCAAAAGCCTTCCCCGGAGACACGGGGGTTTTGATGTCTTGGGTTTCCTCCCTTAGCCTTTCCGCAGCCAAGCTGGGGGGGGGGGGGGGGGGGGGGGCGGGGTCGTCTATGTCCCGTGCAGATGTGAACATCTGCCCACTGCCCAGACGGTGACACTTACCAGAGGAGAAAAATCCAACGCCGGAACCCGGTATCGAACCTCGCACCTTAACCACTGCGCCAGTACTTAGTATTGAGGTCTTAGTTCGCACGGTCTAAGGGGCTGGGCACAAGCTACAACAAACACCTATTGCCGGTCGCAATTTGTGTGGCGGCAATGTTGCGGCCACATTGCGGGGCGCCAGCAATATTGCCGACACAACTTACCACCCGATACAATCCGAGTCTATTTTCTTGTGGCGGCCCGGAAGGCTATGTTGCTGCCTCTCAGCGGTGTTCTCGCGTCACTTCTCGTTTCTTCATCTTCCGAGCCGGTAAAAAGACGGCAGAGAAGCTGAACGACGGCTTTGAGACTGCACATTGAAACATGTGCCACGAAGCCGATGTGGCAGGTGGCAAATTTTTGCTTACAACACATTGACTGAAGCAAAATCTGTCAGCGTCAACCGAGCCCTTAAGCATCGTCTGTCACTCAGTAAAGACTAAACTGGAAGTCTTGAAATAATAATAATAATAATAATAATAATAATAATAATAATAATAATAATAATAATAATAAGCGCATTAAATAGGCGCTTTATCCCAATTGAAAATCGGCTCAAAGCGCCGCCGCGAACTGAACCCAACAAGCACGCTCACGTGAATCACGCGCATTCACTCACACACTGTACATAAACACAGAACATTCACGTGGTGCTAAGGGAAAGCTCAAGCGAGCTACTGTAGTTTTTGGAAATTCACAATCGTTTGTATTTGAAATTTGATTAAGTGGGCTGAAACTGATATCAAAGTGAAACTGATACCAAATAGATCGAAAGAACCGCGTACACTGGTTCCAGTCCCAACGGCATCGTACTTCTATTTTCTGTTAACCCATATAACCCCACGGCCAAGTTTCCCACATTTTGGAGGTGTCAACTAACGATTATATGCCAGTTGGAGGAGATGTATTGCCTATGATAATTCAAGGGTAGTGCCAGATTAGCTTGGCGCCTGAAGGCGCCAAGCTAATCTGGCACTAACATTGAATTATCATGGTCAGTACATCTCCTGCTGTAAGGCGTTGGGGTTAAATGGGTTTTGTTGTACTTACTCCAGGATCTGATTCCTTTGAAGTCGGAATGTGGACACCAAAGTACATTATTTAAGTGTATTATAGGGTATAAGGTATAAGAGGCAATCATGTTCTTAGGTATAGTTGTGAGTATTTGCTCGGAAATGTATGTGGATGCGTGACCGAATCACATTTTAACTGTGATATATTTATATGTACCCACTCCATACTTTTTTCCCTTCTTTGACATATGTATTGATATATTGTATAACAAGCAAATTAATATTCGTAATTTGCTTGATATACTTTCCTTCCCCAAAACCCTTGCGCCCAAGAAGACTCGATCTTGATGACACTTGCATTTTCAAAACGGAAACGCGAAATATGCTCACACTACAACATTAACAAGCTCCTTATGTGTAGTAGTAATGAAATACTGTTAGTCTGTATGAACACACTCACAAACGGATAAAAGACCCCAGGAAACGTGCGAGTCGCTGGACTGACTAGTGAAATTGACGAGATGTCAGCTGGCGACATCGACAACCTGGAAAGGAACTAAATAAACAAACCTGCTGGCATTTTCCGCAATTATGCGTGATCTAGTTACAAGTAGAATTTACTCAGTAACACGCACGGATATGCAATGCACTGATATATGATTCATAGTCAGCTGAAATCTACGCACTGAGTCAATAGCGATATGCATTCGTCTGCCATGCACGTGTTTTGTCTGAACACCGCAATCAGACACAAAATAAATGACGAGAGGCTATGTTTTGTTTTGGGCTGGGTACATTAATTATATTGAGCAACAGTTTTGTTTGATATAGCACGGATAAACAGCCAGATGTGATTACTTGACTCGAATCAAAATGTCCTCGTCTTACGACTCGGACATTTTGATTCGGGTCTCGTAATCACAACTGCCTGTTATCGGCACTATATCAAGCAAAATGAAGCTCAATATAATATAATACATTCAATACATTCATTGCCGCTGGAACCCGCTTCTGTTGGCAATAAAGTATATATTTTCTCATCTTACCTTATCTTATCTTATCTTATCTTATCTTATCTTATCTTATCTTATCTCCCGCCGTGAGATGATGTTAGTCGCCTGCTCGGCGTTAAACCCAAATAACTAACTATCTGATCTGATCTGAATTTATCTGATCTGATCTAATCTTATCTTATTTTCTCTTATCTTCTCTTATCTTATCCAATCACCTATCGTATCCTATCTTATCCTATCTTACATGGCGGTGTAAATTAAAGTGTCTTATCTTATCCTATCTTACATGGCGGTGTAAATTAAAGTATCCATCTTATCCTATCTTACATGGCGGTGTAAAATAAAGTATCTTATCTTATCTTACCTTACATGGCGGTGTAAATTAAAGTATCTTATCTTATCTTACCTTACATGGCGGTGTAAATTAAAGTATCTTATCTTATCTTACCTTACATGGCGGTGTAAATTAAAGTATCTTATCTTATCTTACCTTACATGGCGGTGTAAATTAAAGTATCTTATCTTATCTTACCTTACATGGCGGTGTAAATTAAAGTATCTTATCTTATCTTACCTTACATGGCGGTGTAAATTAAAGTATCTTATCTTATCTTACCTTACATGGCGGTGTAAATTAAAGTATCTTATCTTATCTTACCTTACATGGCGGTGTAAATTAAAGTATCTTATCTTATCTTACCTTACATGGCGGTGTAAATTAAAGTATCTTATATTATCTTACCTTACATGGCGGTGTAAATTAAAGTATCCTATCTTATCCTATCTTACATGGCGGTGTAAATTAAAGTATCGTATTTTATCTTATCTTACATAGTAAATTAAAATAACCAAGCGACCACATCCCCAACCCTCTCACCCTGCTGGGTGATCTTGGAAGCGTGCAGCCTAGCAGAACTGCGACAACAACGACAGCAACTAGCGCCGGATCTGCTCTTAGTTTTGGTGCGCACTTCCCCACCTCTGTATGTAAATCCAACGTAAGTCTTCCCACTATCGGCTTTCAGTCAACGTTCTGGGCAGTGATCAAGGAATTGCGGACACGCGTAGAGGTAGTGCACAAAAAGGATATAGGGTGATGATTTATTTTATAGCGGAATGGCAAATGGATGGGTTTGCGACGTGCACGAAAATAGCGATAGAATCCAGATCCAAAAGTTGACAGCCACGCGCGTGACGCGCAAAGAAATTTCCAACAAAGAAAAAAAAAAACCACGCTTAGAAATGATAAGCACAACAAATCTTGTACTTTTTTCTTTCTAATCTTATTTCTTTCTTTGTTGGGGATTTCTTGGCAAAAGGGGCACTGTACCGGGATCAGTTGCATGAGCGAGCTTAGTCCTGCACCAGCCACTTTATAAGCAAAGGCGCTCCGTTATTGCGGAACACCTTGCCTAG
>BTPG01000002.1:283225867-283293367 GCA_036245525.1 Semisulcospira habei | reverse complement strand
ACTGTAATGGTAGTTATCAACCCATAATTGAATCAAGAATATTTGGCACTAAATCGTCCGTAGTGCTTTTTATTTTGTAGAGGTTTTCACGTGGGCTGATTTTCCATTTTTTTTTTAAATAGGAAGTTGTGTTTCTTCGTGTCTGCAGAAAAAAATATTTAAAAAAAAACACGAAAAAATGACTACAAATGTGTGCTGGTGTATGATTTTAGACCTTACGGCTGAAAAGCGTAAGGTCTAAAATCACGCACCAGCACACAAAGGAATTCGATCTCGCGCCAATTCGTCAACTTCTTTTCTACGAGTCCACTCCACTAACAAACCCTCCCATCTGCAACAGCAATAGGCCTACATCCTTTAAGAGCTCATAGGAGCTCATAGGCATCTGCTCAACATGATTGTCACATTCGAATCTACGTTTCTCGCGCCAATAACTTCAACAGGGTATTCAGTCTATGGTGCGACTGATGCTTAATGTAAAAAAATAAAACACGAATCTCGATTGGTGTATTTTTGCCGTGAAAGACACACGTCTTCCAATCTCTCGCAATTTGTCCATCGTTCATCGTGGACGGGACAGTGCATAACCTCCTCTCTATGAGCGACTCCTACATAAATGCTTTGTAACTCAGTATAGAATGAAGCTAGCAATACTGTCCTGTGAAGGCGAAAGACAGTGAGGCCATTTTCGTGAAAAGCGAGATGTTCATTGTAATACAATGAAAAAGCTCGCTTTTCACAAAAAATGGACTTGTAGTCTTTTGCAGTCACAGCGCAGAATGGGAATAGATCCTCATGTGTCTCCGTAGGCCGTTTGCAGATGGCTGTCTGGCGCACATGTTTCAGATGGATTTGAAAGGGCGTTAGTGCTAAATGTGGACTATGCATCCAGCAAGAGGTACAGATCCGCATGAGCCCCCGCAAACTGCGGGGGCTCATAAAGATCTGTGCCTCTTGGCGATGGATTAATGTCTCCATCACATGTTCCTGAAGAATTGGAAAGAGTGTTATTGCCAAGACGAATGGGCGCCGCCCTAACGCCGACTAGAATGGCATGCAAGTGGTTACAATGAAAATTGATTGGGTGCCCTCCGCGACCTTGCAGACTATCGGTGTCTCGTTTGACTTTGGTACAGCATTAGTGAGGACAGGCTCATGAATATTGCCGGGGAGCCTGAATACCTTCAATACTTGTTAACATCGAGTCCAGATTGAGGAAGGGTCAAAGGCTTTTTTTAAAAACAAAAACAAAAATCTTAGAAAAACCCAACAGAAAAAGAAACACACTTAGAACTGACAGTTACAACACTTAGCTTCTCCCCACACTGACAAGGAAAAGGTGGTGAATTGCATACGTGTTTGCTTGTATATTTTGAAAAAGATTGTATTACCCGAAATATAAAATATTCAGTAATTGCAACTTTCAAATTTTACATGCTTGGCAGTCTGGATTTAGAATTCTTAACTCATTCGAGACGTGCCGCCTCCGGATACGCGGCATAAGCCGCGTATCCGGAGGCGGCACGTCTTCAATGAGTTAACATTTCAGATGTGTACTGTATTCTTCTTTCTATGTTTGTATTAGCTTTTGTTGGAAGAGGTATAGATTCCCACTGATGTGTCCGTGCAAATGCAGAGTATAGGCCTAACTCATTCAGCCCGGCGCACGTATTTCCCAAATTTTGGAGGCGCCATCTAACGACTATGCACGTGTTACAGGAATGGATCGACCATGATAATTCAAGGGCAGTGCCAGATTAGCTTGGCGCCTGTTGGCGCCAAACTAATCTGGCACTGCCCTTGAATTATCATGGTCGACCCCATCTCCTGCCTTAGTGGGTCAGGGCTGATTGCGTTAATTCTTACAGCTGGGCTGTTGCTGCCATTTATCCGTGCCCTGATAAGTAAGACAAACGTTGACGAACGAATTTCTATCTTTTGTACGCAACACAGCAACTGACGTTCGAAGTGCACTGAACAACAGACGCAACAAACGAACAAACGCATCCACCTTAACAAGTATTAAACAATAACAAAAATGTTACTAAGATATTACTAATGACTAATGTACTAATTTACTTATGACAAGTTAAATTATTAACTAACCAACAAACAAACCAACTAACCAACTGACCAACTGAATGCTTAAATGACTGACTGACTGACCGAATCAAACAAACAAACAAACAAACAAACAAACAAACAAACAAACAAACAAACAAACAAACCAGCCAGTTAGCTAACTAACTAATTAACTAACTAACTAACTAACTTCCTAGTCTATTTTAAACCTTCTTTGCACTGGTTCAGACGGATGCTGTACTCTGAGGGCCCATTGTGGATTTGCGAGGCGGTAAAGCTGCCACCTTACAATTACCCTAGCTCACGCTGACAGATTCAGGACGGCTAAGACCAGCTCCAGACTAAATCCCGATGTGTCCTCCGACCGAGGATGGAATGCACAGACCTTTGATAGCCGGCAAGAGGCATAGATTCTCATGAGCCCCTGCTTCTGCAGGGGCTCATGCGAATCTATGCCTCTTGCAAATTATGCAGTGATTCGTTGAGGAAAAGTCAGTGTAAACGACACAACGATGGTTTTCCGGGTCCCAAGATGCATATCAAACGAACATTTGCTGCGCGCCAGAAGCATAGTTTCTCATGAGCCCCTGCGACTGCAGAGGCGCATGACAATATATGCCTCTTGCAGACACAGTGGGCTTGGATGCGGAACTCATGGGGCAAACGACCGTTCGATGGCTTTCCATGGACACTATCAGTTTACCGTGAAAGACCTTTTACCAGACGAGTGAGCTTTTTGTCTCCACGGGAATGTGCATCAAGCTTACCACGTGCAAAAAGCATAGATCTCCATGGGCCCCCGCAGACTGCGAGATCTATGCCTCTTGCTGCTCGAATTTGCCTGTGTACCCGTGTGTGCAAAGTGGGTATATCCGTCGCTTGCTCATTCTGAGATGGGCCCTGGAAAAGTGCAGTGCTCCACTTCCCGATAAAGCACAGAACATTTACCAGGTACTATCCGTCATCCAGGGCGAAAAAACGGATTTGTTCAATAGCATGTCCGTTGAAAGGTCCTGGTAAATCAAAGTGGCACAGTTGGAGTGCGCCTGAGTTGATCAGTGTTCAGGTCGTACTCCATAGGCAATAGATTTCCCTGTCACCCATAACCCGCCCGTCAGGGCCGTCCATGATCACCTCGGTGCTGTGGACGTTAAACCCGAACTAACCAACCAACCAGGTACTATCATTTGTCTTCGGGGCTGTTGTTTTGTGGGCAAGTTTTAACCTCTTTGAAGAAAAATGCGACCACTACCCATAAGCAAGAGGCAAAGAACCACATGAGCCCCCGCAGATGCGGATGTTCATGAGGTTCGTTTCCCTCTTGCTGACCCTAGTTAAATGCGTGTTCCTTGGATTGATGGTATTATTCGGTGTTGGACCTGACCTGCTTTCACAGACATTATTTTGTATCCACTGGCAGTGAAGATTGTAATCGGTCAATGAACGCGATGTAAAAAAAATGTATTCCTTCTCAATCCCCGAGGGTTACCGCGGATACCCTGGCAACTGACAAGCAGGTCTATAGATCTGTATAGCTCTCTTCTTATCTTTCTTCTTCGTCCAGGTAGGAAGTGATTCTGACATCACCCATGAACTCTCATGGTTTATCCGTACCGCACTGTGTAGCATGTCGGCTGCGAATGAGCTGTAGAAAGCACCCTGTTTGAACGTACGAATGCATTGTAGATCACACCAGGGCGGCACATAAATCCTCAATGTGTCATACTTAGTTACCATGCATTTTCGGTCGGCATGTGACTGTTCAGAGGTTGTTTGACGCAGGCCTTGTTTTCTGCACTACATTTCAAAACCGAACAGCCTGAACCGTCCCGGGATCATAGATTTAAACTCATTTCAGCAAGAGACATAGATCCTCATGAGCCCCCGCAACTGCGGGGGCTCATGAGGACCTATGTCTCTTGTAGTTCGCATCGCGTTCACGTTTTCTTGGCAGCCAAAGGATTAAAAACGAAGGCTAATCGACAGAATTTGCAGTAAACCTAAACTAAAGCCTGACGCATAGCTTAAATTCCCGCCCTCTTAGTTTCAAACTATGCTGACAAACAAAATAAATGCAACGCCACTGGAATCATCGGAAACACTCAAGTGTTTCCGGTGATTCCAGTCGGTGTCGCATTTCTTTTGCTCGTGAGCTTAGTTATATTGTCACAGAAACGCTCTAAATCCGAATGCCGCGCGCACGAAAGTTATCAGTAATACTTTCAGTCGTCCACAAAAAGGCAGTTAATCGATCCATCTTTCACAGATGTCCCTGGAAGTAAGAGTGTTAAGTCTCAGAGGCGCCTCTTAACCCGTTCAGTGCTAGCTGACGCAGACTGTGAGTTTGCACTCTTCCTTATTTCAACACCATCAAATCCTAGGTGTTACCTTGAGCACGGATTCAAAGTTGTGTGAGCAAGCGGTGTAGATCCCCATGAGCCCCCGCAACTGCAGGGGCTCATGCGGATCTATATCTCTTGCAGCTGGCTGGTGTTCAGAGTTCCTCCCTGTTAATCTCTGTAACACGTTTTGCGGATGGAGGGTTTGGACAAGTAGTACTTTTTTCATGACGCATTGCACGTTTCTCACTTACATAGAACGGCACTGTAATTCGCTCAAAGCAAAAAGTTCTGACTTGAAAAAAAAATCGACGCTGATCGATGCCCTAGACACAAAACAGAAAAAGAAAAGGAACCCAGAAAGTAACAGTGCCTCGGGTTGACTGCAGCTTCATTTGACCCGCGCAAAGCTGTACGCGGGACAACTCAGGCAGACGTCGGACTGTTTCGACTGTTTGCTCAACAGGAAGTTGTTGTACATACCCTTAGTCTGTTTGTTGGCGTAAAAGAAAATGTGTAGGCATTGGATGAGCCAGGGTATCTCAAAGCATGGGTGCTCTACGGTGAATTTCGTCAGTCATCATTGCCTGTACTTTATATAAAAGTCATCCCTTTACCCCCATATCATACTGAGGCTAAAAGCTTCAAATTTGAACACTGCCATATATGCAAGCTACATTATAGTACTTTCCGATTAAGTTATATAATCCAACGGCTTTAGTTCAAGGGTAGTGCCAGAAAAGCTTGGCGCCTATAGGCGCTAAACACTGGAATCCCTTGACATGTGATCATACCTTTTGCCTTCAAAATTCCCCTGTCATTCCGTAGGCGCTAAACAATGAAATCCCTTGACGGATAATCATACCTTGCGCCTTCAAAACCCAACTGTCATTGCGTAGGCGCTAAACAATTTAATCCCTTGACAAGTGATCATACCTTGCGCCTCCAAAAGGCGCAAGGTATGATCACCTGTCAAGGGATTCAATTGTTTATCGCGTTTGGTTTAAGTTAAAGGGATGATTTTTTTTCAAACCTCACCGTCATTTTCTTAAGGTATTTTGGTACACATTGGGGTTTGGTGGCTCAGGGTACAATTACTCTCAAATGATTTACCATTTGAAAGCCTGAGACTGAAAGGCAGTCAAAGGTGATGCTTGATTATCTTGGCGGGTTGGAGAATCTCTGAACTGCTGTGGTGGATCCATTGCCAGTTAGAACGGCTTCGCACATGATTTGTTTTGCATATATTTGGAGACATTGCAGAAGGTGAATATATAGGGAAACAGATCAGTGGTGACAGAAATATCTCGCTCAACACAGAACTGCTCGCATGATGGATTCCTTTTTGGTTGCACACACAGTAGCGCAACCGCTATCGTAGAAGCAGTCTCCCAAACACCTTCGGTTCATATCCAGGCTCAGATAACTTTAACACATTCAGCCCTGACGCCCTACAGCAGGAGATGGGTCGACCATGATAATTCAAGGGTAGTGCCAGATTAGCTTGGCGCCTATCGGCGCTACCCTTGAATTATCATGGTCGATCCATCTCCTGCAACTGGTGCATAGTCATTAGAAGACGCCTCCAAAATTTGTAAAATACGCCGTCGGGCTGAATGAGTTAACAACAACTTTTGTTTTATGAGAGAGTCCAATATTTTCAGCAAGATTGGAATATTTGTAGACCCGCATGTCAATTTTATTGTTTTGACCTTTTTATGAGTCTGTAGACATATCCCTTAAAGATGTGTACGCGATTTTAACCTGAAACATTTTTTGAAATATATTTACGTCTTACCTTTCTTTTACTCTGGTTGGCCAGATTCAGTTTACCCTTCCCGCCGTGAGATGGCCTTAGTCGCCTGCACGGCGTTAAACCTAACTAATTAACTAGAAAACGTCATTGTCCGATGCTAAGACAAGACAAACAAATTGAAAAATTTTCTTTCGCGTTATAGCGATCTGCTCCAGGGCGGGCTTTGATTGCTAGAATTTGCCGATACAACGTGTTCTCAGTGTTGTCTTGCCTCAGCTAATAATAATAATAATAATAATAATAATAATGATGCTAATAATAAAAATAAAATAATAATATTAATAATAAGGATAATAATAATAATAATAATAATAATAATAATAATAATAATAATAATAATAATAATAATAATGAGTACTCGTATAGCGTCTAACCTCAGAAATTCGAGCTGTAGACGCTTAACAAAAGCTAATCGTACAAAAATAACTAATCATAAAAACACATTATCTATATATATAACACGCACTCTATAAACAATCTATACTGTGACACAATCACCAATCAAACACGCATATCATTTATTCAAGGAGGTGCTGCGCTTATAGACTCATACACGCACTCACGCATGCGCGCACACACACACAAACACGCTACTACTAATAGAATTGACCTAAACATATTGGCAGGTCTGTGACCAAGATCAGTTGTATCAGACAGAAAAAAGATGGGTCTTTAAGGCTCGCCTGAACGCCTCTCTCGAATCCACGTATCTCAGTTCGCGTGGGAGATCATTCCAAACAACTAGGCCCCGGTACCTGAATGACCACTCACCGAACGACTTTGTTTTGACGAGTGGGATACGTAGGACTCGAGAGTCGGCAGCAGAGCGCAAATTCTATCTTAAGGGTGTATACAGCTGGACAGAGACTTTTCCACCCTTTTTTTTGCCAGCCATGCAAACAGATAAGGGTAACAGAGGTTTCTGCTGCCCCTTTCTCGCGTCGGTGGAACTGCAGTGTACACGTTCGACCCCCCCCCCCCCCCCCACCCCAACAAAACCGAGTAGAAACTAGCATAAGCGCAAGACGGAAACCCTGTGCATGTCCCAAAACCCATTTGTGCTTACTTGTATGATATCAGTCGTGTTCTATCCATCTCTCGTTTGCAGGAGGCATAGGCCATCATCAAGCCACCGCTTATGCAGTGGCTCATGATGGTCTATGCCTCTTGCCCTCAAAAGGAAGAGATCATGCAATGATCACGCAGTCAATGATGATCGACTCCTCTGGAATGGTATGGTAGGCTATTTTACGAAATGGCTTACAGCCGTGAGGTCTAAAATCACATAGCAGCACACAAATATAAATTAGTCCAGATATTGCCTATCAACAGTGGCATCCCAAAAATATGTAGAAGCGCGCAAAAAATAGACGTGCCCAAAGGTTGCGTTTCGCGACGATGTTTTCCTTCCGCCAGCACGTTTCAGGTGTATCGTTTCAACATCAACTATCCTCTTGCGTCTGTGGGGCAGAAAAAAATCACTATCTCACTATCTCTATCTCTCTCTCTCTCTCTCTTGAGTCCAGAGAGCTAGAGTGTGTGTGGCTGGAGGTGAAAATACCACATTCCTCTCCCATCCTTATCGCCTTTATGTACAGAAATCCAGCTGCTACTGCTGACTGGTATGACGACTTTGTACAAGTGATGGATAAAGTGAACGACACCGGTAAAAATGTTCTCATTCTGGGAGACTTTAACATCGATATGCTGAAACCCAAGCCTACATGGCAATCAGCGATCACTCTTTTCGGGCTAAAGCAGATGATTAAATCTCCAACGCGAGTATCACGCTCTGCTGCCACCATCATCGACCGCATTTACACTAATAACCCAACAGCAGTAGCGGAAACTAATGTTTCTTCATTAGCCGTCAGTGACCACTTTCCCATCGCCTGTACATGGTCGTGTAATCTGCCCGCAAAACAAAGTCGGGACCAGCACTCGTACATAACGTACAGATCGTTTAAAAAGCTCAATACGAATGCTTTCTTACATGATCTAAGCTACGCAGGATTTGATCAAGTGTATAACTGCACTGACCCTGATAATGCGCTCACTATATGGCTTGATCTGTTCCTCGGGGTGCTGAATAAACACGCGCCGCTAAGAAGGAAGCGAGTCCGACGCGGCGAACCTCCCTCCTGGATAACGGAGGAAATCAAACAAACTATGGAGGCACGAAACACCGCTAAACGAGAAAAGAACTTCGCTGAGTTTAAACGTTTGCGTAACAAAGTTAAGTACTTAGTTCGAGAAGCTCAAAAGTCATTTGTTGAAAAGACAATTGAAAACGAAAAATCTCCTGCTTCTGTTTGGACTGCTTTGAATACTCTAACAAGCAACACGCGGCGCAGGCAGACTCATATCATTCCACACGAATTCTCTGCGGAAAGCATAAACAATTGCTTTCTCTCAGCTCCAGAACAGCTACTTACTTCCAACAGCCCTGATCCGTCAGCGTATGTAATATCGGATCAACTGTCCATGTTTTGCCAGGAACGATTATCGTCCGATGATACGTTTGGTATCCCCTTTATCGCTGTTCACGAAGTCGGGCGTTATATTACGTGCCTTAAGAACAAGACATCTGCTGGTGTGGACGGTATAAATGGTTATATACTCCACATATCACTGCCTTATATTGTTGAACCCCTCACTTACATTTTTAACTTATGTATACAGTATAATACTTTTCCTGTGGCGTTTAAAAAAGCAAAAGTTGTTCCTATACCCAAGACCAAAGATACTACTGATGTAAATGACCTTCGTCCCATTTCTCTTCTGTCTGTTTTATCAAAGCCACTTGAGAAGCATATTCAAAAGCATCTCCTCCAGTACCTCGAAGAACGGTCCTTGTTAAATAAGTTCCAGTCCGGTTTTAGACCCAAACACTCATGCCACTCAGCATTAGTACGTATGGTTGATTCATGGCTAGATAACATCAACAATAACAAAATGACTGGCACGGTATTCTTGGACCTGAAAAAAGCGTTCGATCTGATAAATCATGAAATCTTGCTGAGGAAACTTAATGTTTATTTCAACAACAACAGCCCGTCAGCCCTTTCATTCTTTAACTCTTATCTTTCTGCGAGAACACAAGCTGTCTATGTAAATGGTAACTATTCCACAGAGGGTAAGGTAGAGCTTGGTGTTCCTCAGGGTTCGGTTCTGGGCCCATTGTTATTTTGTATCTTTATTAATGATTTACCACTACACATCACATGTGCTAGTGCCGAGTGTGACATGTTTGCTGACGATTCGACGCTACATGCATCCGGTAAAACTCATAGCTGACATAGCCAACAGCCTCCAGCAGAGCCTACAAGAAGTCTTTAAATGGTGCAGTAGAAATAGAATGATAGTCAATCCAACTAAAACAAAAAGCATGTTAGTCACAACACGTCAGAAACATCAGCTGCAACCCGCGCCTCTAAACCTCTCATTTGAAGCTGTCCCCAAAGAGCAAGTACAGCAGCACCGTTTACTAGGGGTAGTTGTAGATAACCAACTTAGTTGGCAGCCTCATCTCATACACATCGGAAAGACAATTTCAAAGAAATTATTTTTACTGTCTAAACTGAAAGCGGTCATTAATCTGAACACGCGTAAACTATTTTTCAATGGATACATCAAGCCCCACATTGATTATGCCTCAACAGTTTGGGATGGCTGTAGCGAGGTTCAGTTCAAGAAAATAAATTCGCTTTACAGAAGAGCAGCCAAACTCATTATTCCTAGCTCATCTCTACCCACTGAGGCGAGGCTCGAGGCAGCTGGACTCCTTCCTCTTGACAAACACTTAGTATTTAACAAGTGCGTACTAGTGCACAAAGCTCTTAAGGGTAAGGCCCCCGGCTACTTATCGGAACTTTTTACTCTTACTGAGAAGAGATACAGCACTTCTCGGAGCAACCTGAGCATAAAACGGCCCCGCATTGATTTGTATAAATCCAGTTTGTCATACTCAGGTGGTTTCCTGTGGAATTCTATTCCTCTGCATCTACAACAAGTTAATTCCCTAGCTGCTTTTAAAGCAAAACTGTACAAGCACTTATCCAAGGCAACGTAAATTTAATTATCTCGTGTTGTCTAAACATAATATATTTTTTATTTCTTTTTATGCAACTATTATTTTTATTATACCATTTGCGTTCACGTGCCGTTTGTGGGGGTGCTTCCCGTATAGACCTGGTCAGGGGATGCAGTGCCGGTGCACAGTTTATTCAAACGATGTGCTGAGTATGTCATTCGAGTGAAAGTATATTTGTGGCGTGCCCCCCGGGTGGGAGTGTCTGGGGAGGGCTCCCGCAAACGGTATTATGACACGTGCAAACATCTTCGTATGGGTACCTGTGTGTTTTGTTAAATCATTGTTGCAGTTTGTAGTGTTGTCGTAATTCGCATTACTTTCGATGTTGTTTGTGAGTGTAATGTAGCTTTGCCTGTTATTATATGTCAGTAGATGTAGCAAGGACAGATTGGAAGAAAGGCCTGTGCGCCTAATATCTCAATCCTTGATAAATAAAGTTTCTCTCTCTCTCTCTCTCTCTCTCTCTCTCTCTCTCTCTCTCTCTCTCTCTCTCTCTCTCTCTCTCTCTCTCTCTCTCTCTCTCTCTCTCTCTCTCTCTCTCTCTCTCTTCACCACTGGCAGTGCACGAAGTCGGTAGGACAATTAGTTCAATGAAGAATAAGAAATCGTCCGGGCCAGATGAAATCAGCCCCAAAATACTTAAATTAGCTATTCCTTATGTTATTGAAACAATAACCTTTATTTATAACTTGTGCATTCAAACGAATATTTTCCCAAAGGAACTTAAAAAAGCCAAGGTTATACCCCTCCCGAAAACAAGAGATATGACTGATGTTAACAACTATCGCCCCATCTCACTATTGTCCATCCTTAGTAAACCACTTGAACGGCATATCCATAAACATCTCTTGGAATATTTAGAAAATCATACATTAATCCACCCCCTTCAGTCGGGATTCAGACCAAAGCACAGCTGTCACACGGCCCTAGCACGTTTAATTGATAAGTGGCTACGCTCAATAAATCAGGGCGAATTTACCAGCGCTGTATTTATTGACTTACGAAAAGCCTTTGATCTTGTGGACCATAAACTTCTACTTTCCAAACTAAATGTGTACTTCGGTAGTTCGTTTGGCAATAAATGCATTTCTTCCTCAAATAACTACAGCCAGAAATCTCTTTACCACCATGGCATAACTCCTCTTGTCGTCTCATATCTTAGCGACAGACAGCAGCGCGTCATGGTCAATGGATCATACTCCTCAAGCGGATTAGCAACACGGGGAGTTCCCCAGGGTTCAGTCCTAGGGCCTCTTCTGTTTTGCCTCTTTATAAATGACCTGCCGCTACATTTGACTAGCGACAAAATTTCATGTGATTTATTCGCTGATGACGCCACTATTCACACCCCGGACAAGAGTATTGATTCTTTAAATGGCCGTTTGCAGCAGGGTTTGAGCGAAATTTCCACTTGGTGCGCAAACAATGAAATGATTTTAAATCTTTACAAAACGGAATGCATGACGATAGCAACCAGTCAGAAGCACCAGCTCAAGCCACTTACACTCAGCCTGACTATACATAATGACATCGTCAATCAGGTCACGGAACACCGATTACTTGGTGTAATTGTTGATGACCAGATGAAGTGGCAATCGCACATAAATGCTGTATGTAAAACTGTTGCTAGAAATGTTTTTATGCTTTCAAAGTTGAAGTACTTTATCGATGTTGATGCCCGCAAGTTATTTTACAATGCACATGTCAAATCCCACATCGATTATGCGTCCACTATATGGGATGGCAGCGGTGACATACACTTGAAGAGGCTTAACTCCCTGCATCGGAGAGCAGCGAAACATATCCTGCCTGATTCAGCACTAACAACCGACGAGAGACTTGAAAAACTGAAAATGCTACCTCTTAGCAAGCATCACCTCTGAACAAGGGTGTGGTTATGTATAAAATCTGGAATGAGATTCACCCAGAATATCTTTGTAAGCTCTTTACCAAGGCAAGTTCAGGTTATTCTACTTCAAGGCGAAACTTTATTACACCTCGCCCAAGGATAGATCTATTTAAAACCAATGTATCTTTCTCAGGCGCATCTTTCTGGAACACACTGCCTACATGTATAACACACGCTAGCTCCCTCTCCTCTTTCAAGGAATGCCTCCTCAAGTACTTGTTTGCTGATACATAATCTACCACAAGTATCCGTATCAAACATGTGCTTATCGTATAATCAGTGCATGCTGCCGTATGGTTTGTCCATACTACTAATAATCGCCTAATTACATAATTCAAGTTTCTATTATAATCCAAATAATTTTTGCTGTCTGAAGTGAATTTTCACTATGATCCAAATGATTTGCTTCGTATATAGGTCAAGTTATCATTAGCGCGTGGCTGTGTGTGTGCGCGAGCGAGTGTATGTGTCAGTGTGCGCGCGTTGCGTGTACTTTTTGTTTTTCGTTTGTTTTTGTATTCATGACCTAATGAATGAATGAATTTTGTTTAATGTCTCTTCATGTTTCTCCTAATTTTTCTTTGTGTAATTTGGTACTATTAGTATTACAAATTATTATCCTGTGTTTGTAGAGTAGCAACGGCAAGTATGAAAAATTGCACACGTCTGAACCATTCCACCTGTTTGGTCTTAGTGAGACGCGACTTAACTCCGACATAAGCGATGAAGCCGTTCACATACCTAACTTTAGCATCACTCGACGTGACCCTCGTGTACTTGGTCAGACTGGGCTTGCCGTTTACATCCATAACTCAGTCCAACATTTAGTAAAAAGGCGTGAGGACATAGAAATTCCGGAAGTTGAGTGCATTTGGTTGGAATTTAGGGCTCCAAAAACTAAACCCGTCTTCATCGGCTTTTGTTATCGTAACCCATCAGCCAAGTTTGAATGGTACGACGATTTCTTGCATGCAGTAGAAAAAGTTGGCCTACCTAACTGTGATGCGTTGCTACTAGGCGACTTTAACATAGATATGTTAAAGCCCCATACCGCGTGGGATTGCATCACCACACAAACCGGCTTAGAACAATTAGTTTCGGCCCCTACTAGGATCACAAAAACAACCGCAACACTCATTGATCACATTTACACCAACCGTCCCCTTAGTGTGTTCAATGTTAGTGTTCCTGACCTCAGCATCAGTGATCACTTTCCTACTGTGTGTTCCTGGTCAACAAAACTGCCAGTGCATCGTAAGAACGGGCACACAACTATAACGTACCGCTCATTTAAACAGTTTAATCAGTCTGCTTTTCTAGCAGACCTTGATCAAACACCATTTAATGTCGTTAATAACGAAACTGACCCTGAAAAGGCTCTGACTATTTGGTATCGACTCTTTACAAGAGTACTTAACAAACACGCCCCTTTACGGCAAAAGCGGGTAAAAAACCACACGTTACCGCCTTGGCTAACGCAAGGAATAATTGAAGCTATGAAATTGAGAAATGACTTAAGAAGACACAAGCTATTTAACGAATACAAAAAACAACGTAACCGTGTCAAGTCTATGGTACGCAGGGCTCAAAAGTCTCTCTTTGAACGAATGATTAAAGAAGACAGAGATACTGCCGCACTCTGGCGCGCAGTTAATCTCATCACCCGAGGTAACAGCAAGAAATCGTCAGCCATTCCTTCTAGTATTACTGCAGACATCTTTAACAAACATTTTTTGTCTGTTGCCGAGTCAATCATACCCTCAAGCGGAAAAACGTCTTACACATGCCCGGAGTCCCTGCTTAACTTCTGTAAGCAGAAGACTAAGGACAAACCCCCCTTCTCTATACCGCCTCTAGCTGTGTATGAAGTAGGAAAACTGATCGGGTCACTGAAAAACAAAAAATCATCGGGACCTGACGAGATCAGTCCTAAAATCCTGAAACTGTCCCTTCCCTATACAGTAGAATCGTTAACGTATATTTATAACTTATGCATCCAACAAAATATATTTCCATCAGAACTGAAGCAAGCCAAGGTTATCCCTTTGCCTAAATCAAAAGATCTGTCTGATGTTAATAACTATAGACCCATCTCAATATTATCCAGCCTTTCCAAACCTCTTGAGTCCATTGCACGTATTTCAGTCCGGCTTTCGCCCCAAGCATTCTTGCCACACGGCACTAACAAGACTTATTGATGCGTGGCTAGCATCCATAAATAACTCCCAAATAACTGGGTCGATCTTTATTGATTTTAAGAAAGCTTTTGACCTTGTAAATCATAACATTCTTTTGTCAAAACTTCAAGCATATCTTTGCAATGCAGGTGCTGTCTCATTGTTCACTTCATATTTAACCGGAAGGAAGCAAAGAGTACTGTTAAATGGATCCTACTCCTCGTATGGTCACGTCAAAAGCGGCGTGCCTCAGGGCTCTGTCCTCGGGCCATTGCTGTTCTGCATATTTATCAATGACCTTCCACTACATATTAGTTGCCGCGATATTTCTTGTGACATGTTTGCTGATGACTGCACACTACACACTCCTCACAAAAATGTAGCTGCAATTAACACGCGTCTGCAGGAAAGCCTGCGCGAGGTCACCGACTGGTGTCATTCCAACTCCATGTCCCTGAATCCGTCAAAAACAGAATGCATGGTTATAACCACACGTCAAAAGCACCAGCTATGCCCGCTCTCTCTTAGTCTGTCTATAAACGGCAGCCCAATTGAGCAAGTATCAATCACACCACCGCCTCTTGGGGGTCACTATAGATGATCAGCTTAAATGGCAACTGCATATTAATAATGTGTGCAAAAGAGTTTCCAGAAGCCTGTATATGTTGTCAAAATTGAAAACAATTACTGACACAGATACGCGTCTTCTTTTCTACAATGCTCATGTCAAGTCGCACATAGACTATGCATCAACAGTGTGGGATGGTTCTAGTGATGTACATTTGAAGAGGCTGAACTCCCTACATAGGAGAGCTGCTAAGCTTATATTTCCCGATCCCGAACTCTCAACTGACGAAAAGCTTAAAACTTTAAAAATTCTCCCTCTATCCCAGCACTTTCAGTTCAATAAAGGTGTATTGATGTACAAGCTGTACAAGCAATCATGTCCACTGTACTTGAGTTCTTTTTTCTCAGAACGGACATCTGTAGCTTCTAGACATGGACAACAATTCAAAGTACCCCTGCCGCGTATTGATTTATTCAAAACCAGCTTGTCATTCTCGGGAAGTTCATTCTGGAATTCTATTCCTGCAGAAATTAGAAACGCAAAGACGCTCACCTCATATAGGGACAGCCTCTTCAAACACCTAGAATCTCTGACGTAATCAAATCATTACAGTATTGGGATAACTTACACGTGTGTTCAGATGTGTACATGTGCGTGCTTGTGTGTGTGTGTGTGTATGTATGTGTGTGTGTATGTGTGTGTATGTGTGCGAGAGAGAGAGAGAGAGAGAGAGAGAGAGAGAGAGAGAGAGAGAGAGAGAGAGAGAGAGAGAGAGAGAGAGAGAGAGAGAGAGAGAGAGAGAGAGAGAGAGAGAGAGAGTCCCTTTTTCCCATAGCCGTACCATAATATTTGAATGCCAAAGAGTACCTTTGAATACTGCATGTACTGTGTATAATGTTTTTGCCTTCATATGTGTGTGCTCGATATGTTGGGCGCGCGCTCGCGTATGTGTGTGTGTGTGTGTGTGTGTGTGTGTGTGTACTGTATGTGTGACTCTGTGTGTGTGTGTGTGTGCGCGTGCGTGCATGCTGTGTGTGTGTATGTGTGTGTGTGTGTGTCGGCGTGAGAGAGAGAGAGAGAGAGAGGGGGGGGGGGGGGAGAGATAGCACCTGCATTCATATTTGCCCTTGCTGTATGAACTTTAATGTACTTAATGATTCTTTGTTTATTGCTTTACTTTGTATTTTTACTCATTTTATACTTTTGTGCGTACGCGTATGCGGGTAGGTATGTCTGGAGTGCGTGTCCGAGAGCGTGTGTTTGTTTTTGTGCGTATGTGCCTGAGTGCGTGCGTGTGTAAGTGTGTGTGTGTGTGTGTGTGTGTGTGTGTGTGTTCGTGCGTGTGTGCATGCGTACTGAATTGCGGTGTACATGTGTGTGTGTGTGTGTGTGTGTGTGTGTGTGCGTGCGTGCATGCGCGGGTTGCGATGTGCATGCGTGCGTACCTGAGTGCGTGTGTGGGTATGTGTGTGTGTATGTGCGTGGTGCGTGCGTGCGTGAGCGAATGTAGCAGTGCATGCAGCAGTGTGTGGTATGTGTATGTTTACATGTCTATGTCACTTATGTAGTAGATGTAGCAACGGCAAGTTTGAAAACTGGTCCTGTTACCAATAACTTCTACCGTTGGAAAATAAAGGTTCATTGTTCATTGTTCATTGTTCTCTCTCTCTCTCTCTCTCTCTCTCTCTCTCTCTCTCTCTCTCTCTCTCTCTCTCTCTCTCTCTCTCTCTCTCTCTCTCTCTCTCTAGGGTTCCGCAGGGGTCAATCTTAGGTCCTCTTTTATTTTGTATTTACATCAATAACCTGCCTCTAAGTCTCACCTACGAAGCAACACAGTGTGATATGTTCTCCGATGATACCTCAATCCACACAGCTAACAAAGACATACATGAAGTTGAAAACGGCCTTCAAAAAAGTCTCGACGATATATCAGCATGGTGTAAAGTCAGCTCAATGATTCTGCATCCTACTAAAACAAAATCTATGATTATTGCAACACGCCAAAAGCACCAGTTAAAACCTTTAAAGCTTAATCTGTCACTCGCCGACGACATCATAGAACAGGTAGCCGAACATCGTCTATTGGGGGTCACAATTGATAATCAGCTGAGGTGGCAGATGCACATTGACAATGTCTGTAAAACGGTCTCTAGAAATGTCTTTATGTTATCGAAATTAAATTATTACACAGAAACCAGAAAATTGTTCAGTAGTGCACACATCATGTCACATATAAACTACGCATCGACGGTGTGGGATTGTTGCAGTGATGTCCACTTAAAAAGACTAAATTCTTTACATAGGAGAATGGCAAAATTAATTCTTCCCGACCCGCACTTGACGACCGAGGAAAAACTCAGTAAAGCTGGATTCCTGCCCCTTCAAAATCATTTTAAATATAACAAAGGGGTACTGATGTTTAAAGTGTGGAACCATAGCGCTCCAGAATATCTAACAGAGTTGTTTAAAAAAATCAGATTCCTGCTATGGGAACATGAGGGGTCTTTATATTGTTCCAAAACCCTGAATAGATATATTTAAATCTACTTTGTCATTTGCGGGTTCCACACTGTAGAACTCACTCCCACATCACGTTAAAGCCACTCCGACATTATCTCGTCTTAAGGCAAGTCTTTATAGGTATCTGACATTACTCAAATAATAATATCTAGTTATTCGTAGACACACGAATGTACGTGCATATTCTAACAATCATGTGTATGTGTGTGTGTATGTGTGTGTGTGTGTGTGTGTGTGTGTGTGTGTGTGTGTGTGTGTGTGTGTGTGTGTGGACGCGTGAGTGCGTGTGTGCGAGGCGTATGCGCGTGTTTGTGTTTAGTGGACTAACTATTTTGTATTACTGTGCTTTGATGTTTCTTTTTTATGTATATTTTGTACTTAGTTAGTCGTAGTTGTAGCAACGGCAGGTACGAAAAATGACATAGTCACTGACTGTGTTAATATCTTCACCGTTGTAAAATAAAGATTCATTGATTCATTGATTCTCTCTCTCTCTCTCTCTCTCTCTCTCTCTCTCTCTCTCTCTCTCTCTCTCTCTCTCTCTCTCTCTCTCTCTCTCTCTCTCTCTCTCTCTCTCTCTCTCTCTCTCTCATAGACTCGTAGACTCTCAGATACCCCCACTCTCTCTCTCTCTCTCTCTCTCTCTCTCCTCTCTCTCTCTCTCTCTCTCTCTCTCTCTCTCTTTCCTTGGAAAATATAGTTTCATTTCATTTCATTTCTCTCTATCTCTGTATGGAGGGGGAGGGAGCGGGGGAGGGGGTGGGGAGTGGGGTGTCAGTGAGCAGTGAGTCTATGAGTATGTCTGTCTATGTGAACAGTGTTGTCAATTGTCTGCAAGTATTATGTTTTACTTATATGTATGTACATTTGTAGATAGTCTTGTAGTTGTTAGCAACGGCAGGTTTGTAAAATGGTTGTGTCGATGACGATGTCAATGCCGTAACCGTTGTAAAATAAAGTTTCATTGATTCATTGATTCTCTCTCTCTCTCTCTCTCTCTCTCTCTCTCTCTCTCTCTCTCTCTCTCTCTCTCTCTCTCTCTCTCTCTCTCTCTCTCTCTCTCTCTCCAGCCCAAGAACGACAATACACTCCTGTTCGATCTGATACAAAATAGCATATAGCACAGCATCGCAAAACCTGAATCCTATCACATTAAACCCCCAAAGAAATGCCCGCATTTAGGGATTGGCCTCTGAGGACATCATGCAACTTCAGGAGAAACGTGAGGTAGACAATGCTAGTTCAAAGGTGGTGCCAGAATAGTTGTTTGCCGGTAGGCGCCAAACTATTCTGGCGCCATCCTTGACAACAGGACTAGCTGCTCGATCACTGTCGTTCAGTAAATCGTCAATCCTGTAAGCGTGCGTCGACACGCTAACCCTTCCCAGCCAGCTGACCGCAGATTCTGTTTCTGCAGTCTTTGTTAACTCCTTCGCTGCCAGTGATCACGGATTCCGCGTCAGAAACAACTTGCACACTGATCGACGTGTGCGTGAAGAAACCAAAACTAAATGGGTTCAGAAACAGGCGTATAAAACACAGGGCCAACAAGAGACATAAATCCTCATGAGCCCCCGCGACCGCGGGGGCTCATGAGGATTTATGTCTCTTGCAGCTGGTTAGCGTCCGACTTGCTCCGGCATATAAAGGGGTTATTTCAACGCCCAAAATCCCCAGCAGCGTCATGAGCACGGATCCAGAGTGGTGTTGGCAAGAGGCATCGATCTTCATGAGCTCTCGCAATTGCTGGGGAGCTCATGAGGACCTATGCTTCACGCGGCTGGATCGCGTTCTCCGTACTTTAGTGAAGGGGTTCATAATCATTCCCCAAGGGTTTGTCGCTGAGCCTGGGAGCGCAAAGTCAGGCATACACCAAAACAGAATTAGCGCGAGCTGGAAATGTGGATTTAGAACCTGCCATATTTTTCAGTAACCTTCCTTAATGTTTTTCAGTCTCATCGCCAATTGGGTGAATATGAATCCACGCTAAGAAATAAGATTTAAAAAAAAAGTTGTTGTAATTCGTCTCTGTTTAGTAGGCGATTCTCTGTGCGCATACCCCCCCCCCCCCAACGTTTTGCCATGTTGAGAAGAGACATACTCTATAAATTTTCAAGCGTTTTCTCCCTTCTCAGCAGGGGAAAAAGCGGACGCTGAATATACAGTAATATATTTGAAGAAAAACAAATTGGGGAAAACAATATTTTGGGACAAAAAAAAAATGTGTGAAAAAAAAATATTTTGGGAAAAATATCAGGAAATGATTGTGATTTTTAAGTTTTAATATTTGATTTTGGGGGGGGGGAGGCTGGATGACTATCGTCTCGCCTGATCCCCCCCCCCCCCCGCCTCAAACCCCCTCTCCTCCCCCCCCTACCTCCCCCACCCCCACACACCCCCATCACTCACGTTGCTTGATTTCTTGGAGGTTGGAATCCGTGCTGGCTGCCTCCCTCTCCCGTTGTTTGATTTGTATGGAGGATGGATTGTAAAATGTCAGGCACTCCCAGTGACAAATATTATCGTACGCTACGTGCATATAGAGGTATTGTAATAAGGTTTCTTTGTGTGCTGGTCTGTGATTTTGCACCGTAACCCCTTCCCTGTCACTGTAGGTGCATTGTTGTTTCTGAAATCTTTGTTCATTCAAAGACCAAGAGCTAAAACCGCCCAAGAAACATGGATACAAATTGGTCTCAGCAAGAAGGGATTAGCGTGTCGATGCACGCTTCCAGCATTGACAATTTACTGAACGATAGTGATCGAGCAGCTAGTCCCGTTGTCAAGGATGGCGCCAGAATAGTTTGGCGCCTAGAGGCAAACAACTATTCTGGCACCACCTTTGAACTAGCATTGTCTACCTCACGTTTCTCCTGAAGTTGCATGATGTACTCAGAGGCCAACCGGCCCAAAATTTGGTCATTTCCTGGGGGTTTTAATGGATAGGATTCAGGTTTAGGTTTTGAGATGCTGTGCTATATGCTATTTTGTCGCGGGGGCTCATGAGGATCTATGTCTCTTGCTGTTGGATCACGTGCCCTTTTTCTCGGCAGGTGATTTAGACTTGACGGCTTTGAGCCTTTGAGGGATGAGAAGAGGATACTATTATAAATCTGCGCAGTTTGAACAAAAAATAAAATCTTAACCCGCTCAGCCCTGATGCACTACAGCAGGAGATGGTTCGACCATGATAATTCAAGGGTAGTGCCAGATTAGCTTGGCGCCGACAGGCGCCAAGCTAATTTGGCACTGCCCTTGAATTATCATAGTCGACCCATAAACTCCTGCAACTGGTGCATAGTCATTAGATGACGCCTCTAAAATTTGGGAAATACGGCCGTCGGGCTGAATGAGGTAACCGAAAATAGTGGGTTTCCCCGCTGGCTGTCTATGGCTGTCTAATAGTCTGCTACTTCAAAGCTGTAATAGACCGAGCGTCTATTGCCCGCTTTCAAGTCTGTCCGCCAGTATTAGCAAATCACGCCCCAGGGTCAGAACTACAAACAGACCTTGCTCGAAAATCTGAGTTCGAAAAAATTGCACGTGTTTCGACGAAAACGGTGGATTAACTCATTCAGTCCGACGGCCGTATTTCCCAAATTTTGGAGGCGTCATCTAATGACTAGGCTCCAGTTGCAGGAGATGGATCGACCATGATAATTCAAGGGCAGTGCCAGATTAGCTTGGCACCGACGGGCGCCAAGCTATTACTTATTACTAGTATTTATATGGCGCATTTCTCATATTTATAATATAACTCAATGCGCAGAATGCAGCCGCGAACTGAACCCAACAAGCACGCTCACGTGAATCGCACGCATTCACTCACACACTGTACGTAAACACAGAACATTCACGTGGTGCTGTGACAAGCTCAAGCGAGCTACTGACGGTATTTGGAAATCGTTTTGTATTTGAAATTTTATTAAGTTGGCTGAAACTGATACCAAAGTGAAGGGGGAGGAAGAGCCGGAGTACCCGGAGAAAAAACCCCCGGCGGTCCGCCCGAATTAACGGTGACATTTACTAGAGGAGAAAAATCCGACGCCGGAACCCGGAATCGAACCTCGCACCTTTAGCATTGGTGGCAGGCGCCTTAACCACTGCGCCACGGACCGCCCCAAGCTAAACTGGCACTACCCTTGAATTATCATGGTCGATCCATCTCCTGCTCTAGTACGTCAGGACGCGTTACTAAAAGCCCGGACAAACATGCAGGATCCATTTTCGTCCGAGCTTTATATAATCCCAGCAACGTCTACTTCTGAAAGAGCCCTCTGAAGACGACGTACTAGTCTTGTACACAGATTGATCGTGATAGTTTGAGGGCGGTGCCAGATTAACTTGGCGCCTAAAGGCGCCAATTTATTCTGGCACCAGCCTTGTACGCTCAAGAACGACACCAATCTTGTTCTGTCGGATTTTGGGACCAAGCCGTATGTATCAACGTAAAGCGAGTGTAACATTTTTGAATTTATATCAAAACTGAACACCTTTTTAATTTAGATTTGAACCGCTTCGTGGGGGGGGGGGGGGGGAAGGGGGGTGGGGGTGGTGGTGGCGGGGGGGAGGGGTGGTGGCGGGGGGAGAGGGGGGGGGAGGTCTCATGAGAATACTACATCTCTTGCAGCCGGATCGTGTTCACATTATCTAGGCACTGAAAGGGTTAAACATAAATTTTAGTCTTTGTCGCTGGATCTGAACAAAAAGTGTCTGATTAATATGGAAAGTTTTGTCAAGTTTCATAATCTTAATCGGATTAAACAAACACGATTGATCTGGACATTTTACTGAACCCTTATTTTGCGGAATCTTTATGAGATTATCTTGGTGCAGCTTTAAAAAAAAAAAAAGACTTCGGTGGGTGAGTGCTTTGCGTGTATGCCTTTCCGAGGTCAGAGATCATATTGACCAAACTGAACCGAACTGAACTGAGCTTTTTGCAGCGAGGTGATTTCACACACAAATGTTACCAAAATCGTTAGCTGCGGAATTCCCAACGGCCAAGAAGTTTCTCACCCGCGGATCAGAGGTCGTCGGCGAGATGCGTAAACTTATGACTTTTGCATATATATTGACAGCACTTGCGGAAGGGTGGAAAAGCTTTTTTTTTTTTTTTTCACACAGTCACACTTGAGACGCTACACTGCGGAAGACTGACTGATCGGCCAAAATAGTTCAAGGGCAGTGCCAGATGAGCTTAGCGCCCTCCCGGGCGCTAAGCTCATCTGGTACTGCCCTTGAACTTTCCTGGCGAATCCATCACCTCCCAGAGCTGACACTGACACGCTTTCCAAATTTGGAAGAGGCATTATTAGGTGCAATAATGACTTTACACCGTTGTGCATGAAACCAACGGTTCTGTTGGCAGTGTACTGGTAGAGGCATGCACAACTGAGGGGGTTAAATTCAGGCACCGCGTGTACACCACACGCTGACATATTTCACCAGACCCGAGGCGTCAAACGCGCGTAAATTTAATTACTAATTCGCCGTCGGCTCACTTTTTGTTCGCTTTTCTTTTGTCCAGCGGCGTTTCAAATTGTCCTTCTACGCGGCTGAGTCCTGGACTTCCTGGAAAACTCCGCCCGATTCTCGGTGCGCAAGAGATCATCGGGCCGACGTCGGCCCGGTGACATTTAGCTTACTGGTTACCACCATTCGCCTCAACCTTAATTATCCGCTCGGTTCGACTCCCTTCGCTTGGTGAACGCGCCATAGAGTTATTTACAAAGAAGTGCCTCATTATAATAAGCACCACAGGCCCTTTGCCATTGGAGACGGTTGTCGCTGTCGCTGAAATAGCCTGTTCCGTTTAGTCCCCTTTCGCCGGCACGCAGCCTATCCGAGTACCGTTTACTCCTTCCAAGTACTCCGCATCAATAGCTGCGGAAGTGACGTATAGCGTTGCCTCCGGCAATGCTATACGACATTTTTGCAGCTGTTGATGCGGGGCTCTTGCATGAGTTAACAGTTTCTCCTTCCCCCCTCCCCCCCCCCGTCCCCTCTACCCCCCCCCCTTTTCAAATACCATCTACCTCTCTGGAGATTCGCGTCAGTCCGTCCGTCAGCTTTGTCCCCATGTTTTGGTTTTTGGTCACTTTTGTTCACTTAGCCGGCTTTTCCGTGTCTCGGGACTTGTCAACCTGTTGTCACCTTTTTCTTCGTCTCAACCTTTTGTTAACCACTTCGCTGCCAGTGATCGCGCATTTCGCGTCTGAAACCACAGCACACTGAACCGACATGCGCGTAAAAACACAATTACAATGCGATCCAAAAGGCACATAAAAAACACATGATTAACAATAGCCATGGGGGCTCATGAGGGTTTATGTCTCTTGCAGCTGGGTGGCGTTCGTAGCTGGTGGTTAAACTTAGAATACGACGGGAGGGCACGCTAAATAATTTTGGAAGAATAAAATAAACTATTGAAAACAACAACAAAAAAAGAAGAAGGAAAAAAAAAAAGGAACAGTAATGTAGATGTGATGAGTTTTTTTTTAAAATAAATTTGTTATTATCACTCAAACTTATCTCTCGAAAAACGGGTTTCGACAATTTTTCTCCGAAATCCAGTTACACAATTCGCAGCCGGCTCAATACTGGACATCATGTAGAGAACTCATTGGCGAGTACATCTAAAGAAATAACTGCGTCTAAAATTTTGAAATCCGTCAATGACTTTTTGTCCCTTAACCCCATCACTGCCGAAATAATTTACATCACCAAATTGCAAGAGATATAGATCCTCATGAGTCCCCGCATTAGCGGGGGCTCATGAGGATCTATACCTAACTTTTTAGCACCATCGTGGCGGCCTTGATCTTAGGTCTTCCTTTTGTTGACCGTGTAGCACCATCGTGGTGGCGCATCAGCATCATCACAATGCCTTTAACTTGGTGATGGTTTTCTTTATGTGTTTCAGTTGTATGTGTGTGCATAGATTAACTCATTCGAGACGTGTCTCATCCGGATACGCGGCTTAAAGCCGCGTATCCGGATGCGGCACGTCTCGAATGAGTTAAATTTGTTTAAATGTAGTGAGATTCTGCAAACATACATTTTTGGCAACACGCTTAGAGCCCACTGCTCCTGTGGATTCAGCGCCATATAAAATGCTCTTTATTATTATTATTATTATTATTATTATTATTATTATTCTCTCTTGGCTTAACTTCGCGAACGAAGATTCTATAGGGGTTGTCCACGACGTCTGCAGGCATGCTCGTGACTGCGGAGGCCAATCCGGGACAGGCAGGTTCGACCGCAGTGGCTGCAGAGGGAGGTCTGGCCAGGGTTTTGAGTTGCGGCATCTCTGTTTTTTTCTCATGAGCCGCTTGTCTTTAAGGCCAGCTCTGCGAGAGTCCTCAAAGGAGACAGCTGCCTTGTAAATGGTGGAGCGCCAGGTGTCACGGTCCGCAGCAAGTGGAGACCACTGGCGGTGGTCGATTTGGCAGGTACTAAGTGACTTCTTGAGACAGTCTTTATTATTATTATTACCTCTTGCTAACACCACTGTGTGTCCATGTCGCTTGTGCAGCTGAGACTCTCTAGTACCAGGATGTCTGAAACACAAGCTGCGTCCACCGACAGTGAACGTGTTAAACGTGACTCGATCACACTTGCACGGCAGTGCAACCTATTTTTTATTTTGAAAGAAAGAAAGCAAGCAAGAAAGAAAGCAAGATAGAAAGCAAGGACGAAGGAACGAAAGAAAGAAAACACGTTCAGCCCCAACCCGCACCGACCTAACAGTCCTGCAATACATGTTATGTATTCCCATGCATGAACCAGTTTGGCTTCTAAGTGACATATTTGTTTGTTGAAACAATCCTAAAAAGAGTTTTTGTGTGTGTTTGTCGCCTGTCAGTTTAACGTCAGATTTATGGGCAGATTAAACAACAGTAGGCTTAATCCCGGCTGATACTCTCTATGCGAGGTTGTCAATGGAGCCGACCACTGACAGCAACCGGCATAAATTCTCATGAGCCCCTGCTGTCGCAGGGGCTCATGAGAATCTATGCCGGTTGCAGACGGAAAGGTAGTTGATGAGGAGCTGCAAAGACAGATGTATCATCATCACGCCCGATGGCCTCCTCCTGGCTGAAGAACACGTTTCTCAATCCTTCCAGTTGAAGAACTGATTTTCAAGAGTTTTATATAGCCCACAGAACACAAACTTTTCTGAGAATATATTTACTTCGAATAACTCTAGAATGATCCAGAAAAGTTGTCGTGTGTTCTGACGTTTTGGTCAGTCTATGGCTGCATTTATATATACATGAACTCATTCGCGGGCAGCCGCGGCATAAGCCGCGCATCTGGATGCGGCTGGCCGCGAATGAGTTAATCGTGTTTGCAGGGAACCTCGTAACTAACAATTTTGTGCTTTCTAGAGAAACGAACAAAGTCGACTTTTTTGGTCAGAATGTGTGATCCGAGTCTGTCTTCGCAATGTAATTATAAACATTTCCTGTTGAGCTAAAGGTTAGAGATTTTGTCTGTTAAAAGGTTCTGGTAAATCAACGTGGCACAGTTGCAGGGCGCCTTAAATGATAAGTGTTCAGGTCGTACTCCATAGGCAACGGCTGTACCTGTACCCCACACCTGCTCGGCGTTAAACCCAAATAACTAACTAACTAACCTGTACCCCATAACCCGCCCGTTAGGGCCGTTCATTATCACACCGGTGCCGTGGACGTTAACTCATTCAACTCCAACACGCCACGGCAAGACATGGATCGAGCGTGATAGTTCAAGGGTTGTGCTATAATATTAGCTTGGCGCCCATAGGCGCCAAGATATTCTGGCACAGATAATAAAAATAATAATTACGGTATTTATATTGCGCTTGTCTTATAATAATTATAACTCTAAGAAGGCACTCACAACTCGTGCACGCATGCGCACGCTTTAGACAACAACTCACGTACCACAAATAGTGAAATACATTACGACAGTCAGCTTAGGGTGGGGAGTGTGGTGATATAGTGCTAAAACTGTTGAAAGAGGTGAGTTTTGAGGGCGGACTGGAAGAAGGAGAGAGAGTGTTTCTGACGGAGAGAGAGTGGGAGAGTGTTCCAGGTGGATGGACCGTATACTGAGAAGGAGCGGGGGCGGAAAGTGCTGACTTTGGTGCGGGGGATGTGGAGGCGGAGAGGGTCGGAGGCAGAGCGGAGAGAGCGGGAAGGAGTGTAGGGGTGAAGAAAGTTGGAGAGATAGGCAGGAGCGCAGTTGATCAGGGATTTGTAGCAGAGACAGAATCTTGTATTGGATGCGTTGTGTGATGGGAAGGCAGTGAAGGACTTTGAGCAGGGAGTGATGTGGTCGGATTTTTTCTTTCTGAGGACGAGGCGGGCAGCATTGTTCTGGACGCGTTGGAGAGTGAAAGTGGTGGAGTGAGGGAGGCCGGAAAGGAGAGAGTTGCAGTAGTCGATGCGAGATAGGATGAGAGAGACAGCACGTTTTGTGGCAGCTTCGATAGTGAGGTATTTTCTGATCTGACTGATGCGGCGGAGGTGGAAGTAGCGTGCCTGGGCCGTGGCGGAGACGAAGCTGGTCATGGTAAGAGAGGAATCGAGGATAACGCCGAGTTTTTTGGCCGAGTCATTGAGGGAGATGGGAGTGCTGTCGAGTTGAAGGTGGAGAGAGGGAGGGAGCTGGGAAAGTTTCTGGCGAGTGCCTACCAGCATGGCTTCCGTTTTGTCGTCGTTCAGTTTGTTTGCTGTCATCCAGTTTTTCACGTCAGTCTTCGTAGCAGTCAGACGTGCGAGTCAGTAGTGACTGAGTGTTGTCGAATTTGTCTTTGTCTAGTAGTGGTGAGTCATCAGCGTAGAGGTGGTGGTGTATGTGGTGAGACTGGATGATGTTTGACAGGGGAGAGGTGTAGAGTGTGAAAAGGACCGGGCCCATGACGGACCCCTGTGGAACTCCGCAGGAGAGCCTGACTGGTTTGGAGGAGACGCCGTCGATGGTGACGGACTGCCGTCTGTTGGAGAGGTAGGAGAGAAACCAGGAGTGAGCACAACCCTTGAACTATCACGTTCGATCTGTTTCCAGAAGTGTAATACAGTTTACAGGGGGCAACTTCAAAATTTGCGGATTTCGGTCCTGGAGCAGAATGTGTTAAACACCGAGCCAACCAAGCACAGATCCAATAAAGCAACCGCTTTAACCATGTATCACACAGAATGGCAAAAGTGGGCGCAGAAAAAGAACAAGGCGACAATTGAGTCAGCTTCACAGAGATGCAGACCATCATTAAGTCTGTGCACAGACCATCACAACGGCCCCTAGACAGTTACCATCAGCTGTCCAGACAAGAGCAGGTGACCATCTTCCGTCTGAGGACCGGGCACAACCGACTCAATTTCCACCTGCACAGACGCTTCCACCTCGTGCCATCTCCCCTGTGCCCTTGTGGAGAAGCAAAGCAGACCACAGAGCACATCCTCCAGGACTGTGAGAACCACCAGCTGCTGAGGGAGGAGATATGGCCGAAGCCCGCCACTCTACAAGAGAAACTGTACGGGCCTGTGGAGGCGCTACAGAAGACCACAGATTTCATTTTGAGAGCCAAACTCCAAGTGTGACGGCGTTCGAGAAGAAGAAGAAGAATGTATCACACATAATTTCGCACACAAAATGTCACTTTCCAGATTGCACGCGAACACCAGCAACAATACAAAAAAAAAATTGTGGGCGAGTGTGAACGACTATTTTTGTTGTTTTCAGCTCCTGTCGGAAACGTCTGACTCCATGACAGGCATCGCTGGAGTGGACATGAAATTAATATCTCGCCCTAGATGACCTCAGATCATTGATGTCGCGTAACCCCTTCACTGCCGTCCAAAGATTAAAGACCACCCAACTGCAAGAGGTATAGATCCTCATGAGCCCCCGCAACTGCGGGGGCTCATGAGGATCTATACCTCTTGCTTGGTTTTTGCTAAAGCAATTTTGTATCCACGTTCGTTGGACGGTTGGGATTGTTGACGATGAATGGGCAATGAATTCAAAAACAGTCTGCGCCTATTGGTTAAGGGGTTAATTTTGTTTGTGGAGTTCGTAAGCATTGCTTGTGTGTGTGTGTGTGTGTGTGTGTGTGTGTGTGTGTGTGTGTGTGTGTGCGTGTGTGTGTGTGTGTGTGCGTCCGCGCGAGCGCTGATATGTGACTGATTTTGGACCTTAAGGGCTATGGCCGTCCGAGAAATATGGATTCGAAGTGGAATCAGCAAGAAGAAAAGATCCAAATGATGCACCGCAGTTCCGGGGGCTGATGAAAATCTACGTCTCTTGCAGGTAGATCATGTTCACTGTTTCTCGGCAGTCAAGGGGGTTATAAAGATATCCTCCTCTGGCCGCCGCTGCAAACAGAATATGTCTTTTCTCCACCATCAGTTTTCTGAAAAAACAACCATCGTAGTTGAGATGCCTTACCACATCTTACCCGTTCCCCCCACCCACCACCCCGTTCAAGTACATGAATGTGAGGAAACTGGATTAAAAGTAATACTTTATTGTTGTCCATTTCTGGAAATGTTGTTCGTTAGATAAATGGATAAACACAAAAACACGGTTACAAAGAACGCATTACTGCTATTACCTTTCTCGTTGCACGATACCTGTACTGACAAGCAAAAGAATTGCAACATGTTTCGGATCATCGGAAACACTGGCGAGCTCTTGCTCTCGTCAGAACATTTTTGTGATCACAGGGACAATTACTCGATCCTCTTGGGTCTGCCAGTTAACCCATTCAGCCCTGACGCACTACAGCCTGTCGGCGCCAAGCTAATCTGCCACTGCCCTTGAATTATCATGGTCGATCCATCTCCTGCAACTGGTGCATAGTCATTAGATGACGCCTCCAAAATTTGGGAAAATCGTGCGCCGGGCTGAATGAGTTAATTGCAGCAAACCATAAATGCAGATCCGTTCAAGCCTAATATCCATACCTCTTGCAAACGGATACTCTGTTCATTGGTAGAATAATCCACTGTGGGCTCTTGAGAATCGCTGCAGAATCGTTTCGGATGGATAGCCGTTCGCTGGGATGAGCTATTTACTGGACACGGGGCATTATTTGGCCATTTTGTTCTGACCGAGATTGCACAGGATTAACCCGCTTAGAGCCGAGAAAATCTGAACGCCACACAACTGCAAGAGGAATGGATCCTCACGAGCTCCCCGCAGTTGCGGGGGCTCATGAGGATCTACGCCTCTTGCTGAGACCACTTTGAATCCATTATCCACGTTCCTGGATTGTTGGTGCTGAGTAAACAAAGATTGCAGAAACACCGTGCATCTGCGTCATCTGTCTCTGAGCGGGTCAATCCTGGAATCCACTTCTTCCAAAACCCTATACGCTACCATGAACACACTCCTAGGCATTTCTAAAGACTCTCCTCTGCCCAACACACACAGCAAAGAAGAACTCCTGTCGCTTTTTCCACCTATTTTTCTGACAAAATTCAAACTCTGCGCAACACACTCGACACTGCCTTCTCTGCCTTGCCCTCCCGACACCCCCTTTTCCGGCACCCCCTCTCGTCCTTCCGCCCCGTTTCTCAGGACGAAGTCCTCAATACCATAAAGTCCATGCCTCTCAAAACCTGCGAACTAGACCCCCTCCCAGCTTCTCTCTACCGGGACGGCCTTCCAAAACTTCTGCCCTTCATTACCGACATCATCAACACATCTCTAGAGAACGGTTCCGTCCCTGATAACTTCAAGTCCGCCATCGTCCGTCCTCTCCTCAAAAAACACAACCTCGACCCAAACGAACTCAAAAACTATCGCCCAGTCTCCAATCTCTCTTTCCTGTCCAAGCTTCTTGAGAAGGATGTTCTCAACCATCTCAACCTCCACCTCGCCGATAACAACCTCCTCAGTCCCTTCCAGTCTGCCTATCGCAAACATCACAGCACTGAAACAGCCCTTCTACATATCTTAAACGACCTGCTTCTCTCCACCGACTCGGGCAACATCTCCCTTCTTACGCTACTCGACCTCTCTGCCGCCTTCGACACTATAGACCACTCTATCCTCCTCCACCGCCTTCACCACTCCTTTGACATCACTGACTCTGCTCACTCCTGGTTTCTCTCCTAACACTCCGACAGACAGCAGTCCGTCACCATCGTCGGCGTCTCCTCCAACCCAGTCACGCTCTCCTGCGGAGTTCAACAGGGGTCCGTCCTGGGCCCGGTCCTTTTCACACTCTACACCTCTCCCCTGTCCAACATCATCCAGTCTCACCACATACACCACCACCTCTACGCTGACGACTCACAACTACTAGACAAAGACAAACTCGACAACACTCAGTCACTACTGACTCGCACGGCTGACTGCTACGAAGGCGTGAAAAGCTGGATGACAGCAAACAAGCTTCAACTTAACGACGACAAAACGGAAGGCATGCTGGTAGGCACTCGCCAGAACTCTCCCAGCTCCCTCCCTCGCTCCACCTTCAACTCGACAGCACCCCCATCTCCCTCTCTGACTCGGCCAAAACCTCGGCGTTATCATCGACTCCTCTCTTTCCATGACCAGCTTCGTCTCCGCCACGGCCCAGGCATGCTACTTCCACCTCCGCCGCATCAGTCAAATCAGAAAATACCTCACTACCAAAGCTGCCACCAAACTTGCTGTCTCTCTCATCCTATATCGCATTGACTACTGTAACTCTCTCCTTTCCGGCCTCCCTCACTCCACCACTTTCACTCTCCAGCGCGTTCAGAACAATGCTGCCCGCCTCGTCCTCAGAAAGAAAAAATCCGACCACATCACTCCCCTGTTCAAACTCCTTCACTGGCTTCCCATCCCACAACGCATCCAATACAAGATTCTGTATCCCTGAACAACTGCGCTCCTGCCTATCTCTCCAACTTACTTCACCCCTACACTCTTTCCCGCTCCCTCCGCTCCGCCTCCGACCCTCTCCGCCTCCAGATCCCCCGCACTAAACTCAGCACTTTCGGCTCACACTCCTTCTCAGTATACGGTCCATCCACCTGGAACATTCTCCCACTCTTTCTCCGTCAGAAACACTCTTTCTCCTCCTTCCAGTCCGCCCTCAAAACTCACCTCTTTCAACAGTTCTAGCACTATATCACCACACTCCCCACCCCAAGCTGACTGTCGTAATGTATTTCACTATTTGTGGTACGTGAGTCGTTGTCTAATCCGTGCGCATGCGTGCTCGAGTTGTGAGTGCGCGCTTAGAGTTATAATTATTATAAGATAAGCGCATTATAATACCGTAATTATTATTTATTATTATTTAACCTTAGTCAGACTAATGGAGCAAATAAGTCCCTGTTTACGGAGACAGCCACTGTCATAAAATTAAAACACACCCATCGTCCATGGCGCGAAAAGTTACTGTGATTTATTAAAAAAATTTTTTTTTAACAGAAGCTTTACTTGATTCATTTTAGTTGTTATTCCATTCAGCCCTGACGCACTACAGCAGGAGATGGGTCGACCGTGATAATTCAAGGGTAGTGCCAGATTAGCTTGGCGCCGACAGGCGCCAAGCTAATCTGGCACTGCCCTTGAATTATCATTGTCGATCCATCTCCTGCAAGTGGTGCATAGTCATTAGACGAGGCCTCCAAAATTTGGGAAATACAGCCGTCTAGCTGAATGAGTTATGATGGGTAACTTCTTCAGAGCAAAAGGGTGACTGCCAAGCGTGTAAAATGCAAAGAAAATTCCCAAGAAAGAAAGAAACACTCTATTAAAAAAAAAGTATAACACAATTAGTTATTAAAAATTGTGTAGTTCTGCTTGTCCTTTCCGGGCGTGTTCTTTCTTTATTGTGATTTTCTGGGCTACTCGTTGGAAAGGTCATTGGGGGAAAGAAAAAAAAAAGCTTTGTGTGTACGTCACTTGCAGCAAAGAAGTTTCAGTTGTAATTTTGTGTATCATGCTGTGACGTGTGCGTGTATGCGATGTTTTGCCCAGAAGTACCACCCATTCACACCGAATGAAGTATACTGGGGAGCAAAAGAAATGCGATATTATTTAAATGATCGGAAACACTATCTTTTGATCGTCAGTATATACGTACCATCAGACCTTTGCACTGCGTGATTTATTTTACACCATTGATGCTGGCGATGAAAGGGTTAACTTAGACTATCTGAAACCACAGACAGTGCTGAACGCCAAAACGAGATTCCAGCCGCAAACGCCCCGGGCTAAATCGTTTAAGTAAGCCAGCGTCCCGTCGGTGGTGTCAATTGATCAAGTTTTCTTGTCTTAGTTTAGAGTCACATTAGACATGATTTAGACAAGATTGCTAGCTTGAGGTGTTGACACAGAGAGGTTTGGGGTGAGACGATAACGGGGTAGACAGAGAGCGGGGAGAGAGAGAGAGAGAGAGAGAGAGAGAGAGAGAGAGAGAGAGAGAGAGAGAGAGAGAGAGAGAGAGAGAGAGAGAGAGAGAGAGAGAGAGAGAGAGAGAGAGAGAGAGAGAGAGAAAGAGAAAAAAAGAGAGAGAGAGAGAGAGAGAGAGAGAGAGAGAGAGTGTGAAAGAGAGAGATGAAACTTTGAAATGAAACTTTATTTCTCAAGGATAAATGATTAGGTACATAGACCTGTATTCAATCATGTCCTTGTGCGCGCGCGCGCGCGCACACACACACACACACGCACACACACACAAACATACGCACGCGCGCAAGCACTCACACAGCCACACACACAAACATACACACAATGCATGGAGAAAAGAAAAAAAGTAGTTAACCCCCTCCAAGCCTCCAGGGCAAACCCGGGTGGGGAAAAGTACAAAGTAATAATACATTTACAAGAAAGAAAATCAGTGTTTGTATGTATACATATGTGCTTCGGGTAGTTACAAAAAAATTACATGGTAAAAAATGGTAAAAAGAGAATACACTGATATAGCTGTAGGGGGAAAATAGGCACTTACAAGAATAGCTTAAACAAGTCTACGCTATTTACGTATTGAATTTTTACTACACCAACTTCAGAAACGAAAAGCCACAGACACGTGAAAAACAAAAAGTTATAGTCACGTGGTTTACGCTTTACAGCATTTCAAGTATTCCTGAGATACTTCAGCAGCTAGGGTTTAAATGTTCTAACCGATGGCGCTGCTCTAATATCTACCGGAACAGAATTCCATAATTCGGCTCCAGAATAGGACAAAGATGATGTGTAAATATCCAAGCGGGGCATTGGTACTAGCATAATATTATTGTTTCCTGGTGTTCGGCTGGACCTATGGGCAAAACGAACCGTCCCACAGTTTCAACAGTTTCTCAGAGAGAGAGAGAGAGAGAGAGAGAGAGAGAGAGAGAGAGAGAGAGAGAGAGAGAGAGAGAGAGAGAGAGAGAGAGAGAGAGAGAGAGAGAGAGAGAGAGAGAGAGAGAGAGAGAGAGAGAGAGAGAGAGAGAGAGAGATGATGATGATGATGATGATGATGATGAAACTTTTTATTGACACAAACCAAGGGGAATCACAGCGCTGGACAGACAAACAGTTAGATCCCCTGCCCCCGCCTATCAGGCACCCAATCGCCAGCCCACAGAGAAATACACAGGTATAGAACAAGACGATCATTTCCATCCTCAAAAAGAATGGATCAGGTCTCTTATATAACCCATGTCTTTCTATCTGGTTTGTGAGTATCTATAACTCGAGGCTAATTTGTATCGTTACATTGTTGTGTACTGTTCTGTGCATCTACTGTGGGAAATCAGGGTATTTACCCGACCACATATAGTAGCGCACCTTCATGTTTGTGTATGTATGTTTCTCCTGCCTACTTCCTAAGTTCCGGAGAAAGACATGGGTTATATAAGAGACCTGATCCATTCTTTTTGAGGATGGAAATGATCGTCTTGTTCTATACCTGCGTATTTCTCTGTGGGCTGGCGATTGGGTGCCTGATAGGCGGGGGAAGGGGATCTAACTGTTTGTCTGTCCAGCGCTGTGATTCCCCTTGGTTTGAGTACAATTCTGCCAGCGCTAGCCTCACCTATCTGGTTTGTGAGTATCTATAACTCGAGGCAAATTTGTATCGTTACATTGTTGTGTAATGTTCTGTGCATCTACTGTGGGAAATCAGGGTATTTACCCGACCACATATAGTAGCGCACCTTCATGTTTGTGTATGTATGTTTCTCCTGCCTACTTCCTAAGTTCCGGAGAAAGACATGGGTTATATAAGAGACCTGATCCATTCTTTTTGAGGATGGAAAGGATCGTCTTGTTCTATACCTGCGTATTTCTCTGTGGGCTGGCGATTGGGTGCCTGATAGGCGGGGGCAGGGGATCTAACTGTTTGTCTGTCAAGCGCTGTGATTCCCCTTGGTTTGAGTACAATTCTGCCAGCGCTAGCCTCACCTATCTGGTTTGTGAGTTTTTATTGACAGGATAAAGTTTTAGGTGAAACGCCTCTCTTACAAACTGTCCTGTTAGAAAAGAAATATTAACAGCAAAGAGTAAGAGAAACACAATAACACAATAAATCGAAACATGAAGAAATAAACTAGGGGAAAAAAACAAAACAAAACAATATATATATATATATATATATATATATATATATATATATATATATATATATATATATATATATATATATATATATATATATATATATATATATATATATATATATATATAAATTATATATATATTTTTTTGTTTTGTTTTGTAATATAATATAAGTAGTCCGTTCAGGTAGTAAGTTACTGTTAACAAGCTGTTATATAAACGAGATTTGAAGGTTCTAGAGTTAGAAATGGATTTAATTTGGGGTGGTAGTTCGTTCCAGGCTTTGGCACCTGAGAACGAAAGGCTGGTTTTATATATATCGAGCCTGGTCTATGGTAGCTGTAACAAACTGTTCCTCGTGTTTTGTCTTTGACTATCCAAAAATAACATACGAAGGTAAGATGGGGTTTATGGGAGATTTATACTGGTGAGCTAGCGCTGCAGAATGTCGTATCAACCGGGATCACGCTGGACAGTTAATCCGCCCCGCTCTATGGGCTGATGCGGGGCAGGATAACGTGTCTGCAGCGTGATCCCTGGTTTGATACTGAGTTATGATGTATGCTAGTAGTGAACTGTGTTAGATTAGCAGTCGGATGGTTCTAAACTTTTCGTCGGTGGGAGAGGGACCAGGCACAGTTAACTTTACCCCTCGACGATACAATGAGTTAAGTTTCTTTAAATGTATGTCACTGCATCCATCCCAGATTGTGGAGCAGTAATCACAGCGTCTCTTAATATGGGCATGGAGAAAGAGTCTTCTAGTGTCAGTTTTAACTATTTGACTTAGTTTTGATAGCAGGAATAGATTTTTAGATATTTTTTTTGCATGTGTTTTCGATATGTGGTTCCCAGCTGAGCTGGTTATCTACTGTGACTTCAAGCAAACGATGTTTTTTTTAAACTTGATCAAGGGGCTCAGAGTTCAGGTATAATGTTAAGGGCAGGAGACCACGTTGATGTTTTTGGCGTGAAGTAATCAACATACTCTTTGTCTTTCGGACACTTATTATCATATTATTATGTTGGCACCAGCTTGAAACCTCATCAAGACTTTGCTGGAGAACTTCGTTTATTTTTGGCAGTTCGCTGTTTGATGTATGTATGGTAGTGTCATCAGCAAATAAGTCGCATGTTGCATCGGGATGTGAGATAGAGAATGGTAAATCATTGATAAATATGTTGAATAACAATGGGCCCACAATTGACCCCTGAGGAACACCACATGTTACTAAACCTTCACTCGAGTAATTACCATTAAGCAAAACTTTCTGTCTTCTGTCACTTAGATAGGATGATATCAGATGTACGGTATTGGAATCGATGTGATACATGTGTAATTTGTTTTAATAAGATAGAGTGGTTGACTAAATCAAAAGCTTTTTTAAGGTCAAGAAAACCTGCACCTGATAAACTGAGAATTATTAATGGCTGTAAGCCATTTATCAATATGTATAAGGGCAGTTTGGCAAACCCAGACTGCATTTTACTGAGTAGACAGTTCTGTTCTAGAAAATTTTGCAGATGTGTATAGATATGTTTTTCAATAGGTTTTGAGATAACTGGTAGAATGGAGATAGGTCTATAATCATTCAATGAGTTTAAGTTTTTGCTTTTGGGAAGGGGAATGACCTTAGCTGTTTTTAACTCATCAGGGAAAATATTTCTTTGAATAGAAAGATTGTAAATGAACGTTAGAGACTCAAATATGTAGGGCAGAGTTATTTTAAGAATTTTGCAACTGATGCCATCTGAACCACATGACCTCTGTTTCATAATAGATATATATTTACCCACGTCAAAAACAGTCATTGGGGGGAGTGAGAAAACGCAACAGCAGTATTGTTACTGTGAAATCGTAGTTGCTCAGAACATTGGTATTTCGCAGGATCATTTGTATTAGTGCGTGCTAAAGTCTCAGCTATGCTAAGAAAGTGGGTATTGAAGGTATCTGCAGTGAGCTCAGGTGCAATGTTCATGTCTCTGTGATTGTGACCTTTAGTAAGGTGTTGATAACTTGCCAAACAGAGCGCAGGTCCTTGCCGTCTGCAATGATCTGTTCAGCATGTTGTCTTTGAGCTTTTCGGACTAAAGATTTGACAAAATTTCTTTGTTTTTTATAGTCAACAAATTTCTTTTCTTTCTTAAGTGTATCTCTGAGTTGCCTGGCTGCCATTATTTCTCCAGTTAGCCATTCAGGAATTGTGGGATGTTTGACACGTTTTGTTCGCACTGGGGCATGTTTATCTAGAACACCGAGGAACAGTTCAGACCAGCGGGTGAGGGCTTCATTTGGGTCATTGTAATTTAACACATCATTAAAAGGGGTATTGGATAAGTCATAGAGAAAGGCATTCTGATTAAATTTTTGGAAAGACCTGTAAATAATAGTAGTATGCCCTGTGCAAGATTTCTTAGCTAATTTGGCAGACAGCGAGAAAGATACTGGGAAGTGATCACTGATAGAAAAATTGAGAACATGGACATTATTAACAGCATTTACATTTGTAGTATAGATATGGTCTATCATTGTCGCAGAAGATGAAGTAACTCGTGTGGGCGACTGAATAACTTGTATTAAGCCAAGAAAAGAGATCATTGAATTCCATGAAGAGTAACACTCTTTTAACAAATCAACATTAAAATCACCTAGGATATGAATATCACCCCTGCATTTCTGGTCTGTGTCAATCATTGATTCAAAGTCATCAAGCCATGCCACTGTGGCCGCTGGATTTCTATAAATAAACCCTACAAGAACAGGTGGTGACTTCGATGTTTTTATTTCCAGCCACATGCATTCAATTTGCTTTGATTCTAGGTCAAATCTTCTAGTCACATATTGAATTATAGAGTCATATATGTATATCACTATGCCAGTTTGGCCTAGAACAGAGGCATCACGACGTAGAATAGCAAAATTTGGTATGGAGATTGCCTGATCACTGATATTGTCTGTCAGGCGGGATTCAGTAAAGCCAAAGATATGAAATTGTGATGGCTGATTTAAGAGAATAGTGATGTCAGGTATTTTGCGGCAGAGATGATACACATTAAGGTGGCCAATGTTCAAGAGACGATCTGGGTTGTTGGTATTTGGTGACATCTGTCTTTCTGACTACAGGATAATGGGAGAAAAAAGAACTGGTTGCACATGTGAAATAACAAGAGAATGAGAAAGTAAAGCTAAATAACCGAAGCTAAATACCCGATAACAGGTTTAACACGAACGATCTAATCTATGCAATAAGTAATGACACGCAATAAGATTTCCAAACACGGTACGTGTCACAAATGAGAGTTCAATGTTCCTATAACTCAATGCTGCCTTACAAGATACCCCAAAATTATTATTTTCTAAATCGCAGAAGCGTCCAGCAATTTCTTATGTCCGGACAAATCCCAAGAAAAGCACAAGCAGATACAAATATGCTTGTGATGAAAGTGTCAACACTCGCACGATATGTCAAGATGATGCCATCGCAGCACACATTTAAGATATTAACTAGATATTAGTAATCAGAATACAGTAAGACATGCTAGTCCATGAATTACTATTTTCATCTAGTAATATATCGGCATACAATACTGAAGTAACACAAGTGACCTGTGGGTGTAGCCCCTTATTTGGGCTGTTAACATCCTGTTTTAATGTTGTAGTTTAGCAATGACGAACACGAAAAGAGGCCTGTGCGCATATTGTTTCCATCCTTGAGAAATAAAGTATCATTCATTCATTCTCTCTCTCTCTCTCTCTCTCTCTCTCTCTCTCTCTCTCTCTCTCTCTCTCTCTCTCTCTCTCTCTCTCTCTCTCTCTCTCTCTATGTTTGATTTTTGGTACTTTGTGCTTGTTTTTGCTGTGCTATGATTTTTCTCCTATGTAATTTGTGCTGAGGAGTGTTACTTCCTTTTTTGTATTTGTTTATTGCTACCTTAGTAGTATCATTTTCTGTACTGCGTGTGTCTGTACTTATTTAGTTATGTTTTTTGTTTGCGTTAAATATTTTTTGTTTGTCTTCATTATATTTCATGTTGTAGAACGTTAGAAACGGCAAGTTTGAAAAATGACGTATTTGTATCTGTCAAAACTTCTACCGTTATGTAATAAAGTTTCATCATCATCATCATCATCATCATCTCTCTCTCTCTCTCTCTCTCTCTCTCTCTCTCTCTCTCTCTCTCTCTCTCTCTCTCTCTCTCTCTCTCTCTCGCTCTCTATGTGTGCGTGAAGGCGTGTCTGTTTTACATTTGTTTCTATGCTTTTTTTGTGTTGGGGATGTCTGTTTCCTGGTTGCTATTGCTGTTAGCTGGGAGCTAGGGCGGGCTGCTTAACCTGTTAAGTGCCGAGAAAACTAGATCACCACCCCACTGCAAGAGGTATAGATCCTCATGAGCCACTGCAGTTGCGCTGGCTCATGAGCATCTATGCCTCTTGCTGACACCACTTTGAATCCATTTTCCTGGGACAGCTAGTTCTTGTTTGTGTGTGTGTGTGTGTGTGTGTGTGTGTGTGTGTGTGTGTGTGTGTGTGTGTGTGTGTGTGGTGTGTGTGTGTGTGTGTGTGTGTGTGAACATGAATTAACGAAGATTGCAGAACAATATATTTCAAAGTCATTTTTACACATCTCGGATTTGACGAGCTTTGTTATGGACAACATATCACTTTAAAGGTTATTTAACTTTTGAGTTTGAGTGTAATAATGTAAGTGCACGGAATACGTTGGAGAATGGGGGTTGAGGGGTCTGGGGGAGGGGTGGGTCTGGGGGTGGGGGTGGGGGGAGAGGATTGGGGCATGCCATACATTACTGAAGATTGCTAGCTTTGCGATCGGCTATTTTCTTAAGCTTTCTCCCGCGTTTCATTCTATCTTCTTTGAAAGTCGACACCAAGGGGAACATCCTAGGTCCTCGTGTGTATTTTAGGCGGATTTGCGCAGACACAATAATGTATATACAGCCACCCACTGACTTACATTCAGAAGCAAGAGGCATAGATTCTCATGAGCCCCTGCTTGCGCAGGGGCTCATGAGAACCTATTCCTCTTGCTGGCCAGACCTCCTGGATCTTTGCACATCCTTACTTTGGCAAAGTCATGAGGAATTAATCCATTGACTGTGTATATCGGCACCGGCTATAGAGCCTAATATAATATTGTGCCTTATCACGAGATGCAATTCGGCAAATATTGGCGATACTGTCAAAACAGGATTCTTTGCAGCGCCCGCTGCTCCCCTGTCAGCTTTCTACGGATTATCGGTAAATAGACGGAATTTGCTATTCTTACTTCCTTTTGTTGTTTTTATTGGCGAAAGTGTTTGCAGACTGATTGTCTCGGCTGCAGGGAGTGGATGGATAATAGCAAAAGGATTGAACATTGTTTTGACGACATTAAAGATTCAAGACTGTAAAATGTATGTGTGATGATCTGTAAATTTTACCCTCACGGCTCCAAGCACACATACATTTAGATCTAGACCCAAAATAAAGATACGTAGTGCAAATTGCATGTTCATTTTGAAAAAAAAAAAAAAGAAGTTTTTAACCGCGAAAATATTATACATTGTGTTGTACCTGTTTTTTAAAAAATTTTTTAAATTTTTTTTTTTAAAAAAGTTTGTTCGAATTTTGTTTCAGAGTCGTGCGGTGCAAATGTCGACAACCAGAACTCAATCAAGCGTATCTAAAGGCTTAGGAAGGTAGACACGATTATTGTTTGCTTTTATTTCATTCAAAATAATCATTCGCTGCCAGTGGTCGCACGTTGTTAACCCATTCAGCCCTGACGCACTACAGCCGGAGATGGGTCGACCATGATAATTCAAGGGTAGTGCCAGATTAGCTTGGCGCCTGTCGGCGCCAAGCTAATCTGGCACTGCCCTTGAATTATCATGGTCGATCCATCTCCTGCAACTGGTGAATAGTCATTAGATGACACCTCCAAACTTTGGGAAACACGTCCGTCGGGCTGAATGAGTTAAATGAGCTCAAAAGAGCCACAGCTGTCAACGGAACACATAGATATAAAGTGGTGTCAGCAAGAGGCATAGATCTTCATGCCCCCCCCCCCCCCCCAACTGCCAGTGATGGAGCGCGTTCCGTAGCACGTACATAACGACACTGACGGGTAGGCTTCAAACTTGTCCTTCTTGGCCCCAGCTTTTTCACAATTTATCTTATAATCATCAGGGATAATGGAAAAAAACTAAAACAAAATGCCGCTAGAGATAAATCAGATAACCAAGACAAGGTTCACAGTTGTGTCGTTACTATTAGGATCCTATTTTCCGGAGAAAAGAAAAACCATCACACAACACTGAAAATAGTCTGAGAAAATGGTTGAACCCGTTAGTGCCAGTTAATGCAGACTGTTTCTCCGATAATTCAACACAGAAAACCCTAGCTGTCCCAGGAACATTGATTCAAAGTGGTGTTAGCAAGAGGCATAGATCCTCATAAGACCCTACAACTGCGGGGGCTCATGAGGGTCTATGCCTCTTGCAGTTGGATGGTGTTCAGATTTTCTCGGCACCGAATTACACTTTATTATCAGCTGTCGGTCTATTTTCAGTTGTTAATATGCGTGGTGAGTGTATGAACTGTTTAACATTATAAAAGGATCATGACCGGTCACTTACCTTTGTTATTTATTCTGTATCAGAAAAAAAATAATGCGACTATGATTAACTTCCTTGTTTTCTCGTGCTTTTGACCGCAAGATGACCTAAAGACCAGTCGTATACCAAAGTTTCACAAAGATGAACTGTTTTATTTGTGAGCCACAATAGTTGGACGTACATATGATTAAGTAAAGTGTCTTATGGACTAACCACGAACCTCTAAACCTTGACGACTTAACAGAACTTTGTTTGCGGGACTGAGCATAGTTGTGTGGTTAACCCGAAATAAGTCAACATCCAGAATACGAGTAACACATGGATCCACTCCACAGTGGGCAAGACGCACAAATTCTCATGCTTCCCCGTGTTGCCAGGAGCTAAAGTAAATCTTTTTTTTTTTTTTTTTTTTTTTTTTTTTTTTTGGGGGGGGGGGGGGGGGTGGAAGGGGTTTGACTGAAGAAACAAACTGAGAGCACGAAGGGGTCCATGTGCATCTGTGCCTCTTGTGAATGTGTGAAGGGAGTTAGTGATATAGGTGACTGAGAAAACAGGCAAATATGTTCTGGTCTGCGATTTTGGACCTTACGGCTATACGCTGTAAGGTCCAAAATCACAAACCAGAACACAAATCATTATTGTCCGCTCGACTGAGCCGCTGGCCAATGAGAAAATGACCTCAGCCACGTTGACAGTTTCGATTGGTCGCCGTATCCCGTCCCTTCCGCCTGGTGGATTTGCTCTGTGACAGTCGCCGCAGAATCCACGGGACGTCTTCCGGACTTCATGTCGTAAAGAAAGAACTGGTCCGTTTTGGCCTTTCAGAGAACGACGCGGACATCTGGCGAGAGGCATAGATCCTCATGAGCCCCACTACCCTGCAAATTGCGGAGGCTCATGAGGATCTATGAGTCTTGCTGTTACGTTGCGCCGTCCATTCTCGATGGCTCCATTTGCGAACGAGGTCTTCTTCCTTTTTGTGTGTTGAGTGGTCAGCGTTAGGTTTGGTCTATCACGCCAACTTATTCCTTTAAGTGCCGGGGCAAGGCGAGCGATTCAGTTTCTAGCTGCAAGAGACATAAATCCTCACGAGCCCCCGCATTCGCGGGGGCTCATGAGGATTTATGTCTCTTGTTTCTGCCCATTCTTGTCTCATTTTCATTTGTATTCTTCACGCGAATCTGGGCCAGTGTCTGACGCCAAATTCGTGACCACTGGCACCGACGGGGTTAAATTATCCCCAAATGCAGTCCTGTCACTGTACTAGTGATAGTCTGTAATTAGCCTATAGAACTGGTTAGAACTACAGACTATAGAAGAGAATAGTCGATAATTAGACTGTATAACTTGTTCACGATAAGTGTGAGTCCAGTCGAAAACGTGTTATTATAAACATGTCCTCAAAAACAAACAAATGTCTTGACTATCGTAAATCGAACGCCCAACGTCAGTCCGTGATCCCCCCCCCCCCCCCCCCAGAAAAAAAAAAAAAAAAAAAAAAAGAAAAAAAAGTAAACTAGGGTCATTAAGCTGCACAGATCTGTTGAAAGTTAACAGGGCATATTAATATATATGCTTCTTGTAAAATCCATGAAAACTTTCTTTATACACACACGCCTGCCTCTATGATTTTGCCATTTTGTTTTATGATTTTCTTGTACAAGTAAAGGGTGGGTCATAATTGTGCTTCAAAGTTATGAACTCTATAACAAACTATACTTCTTTGTTTATCAACATTTAACCCTTTTGGTTGTCGGTAGCGGTTTTAGTCGCGATGATTCCAGCAGGAATCATCGCGATTAAAACCGCTACCGACCTCCAAAGAGTTACAAATTAATCTTATCACGCACCTACACAGACGTGTCGAAAAAGCCACATAAGTCAAAGAAAACTATCTTAAAACGCTAATGCAATGATTTAGCGGTACAGCATGCGTCTTTCCGGAAACGTGCTTCAAGAGTTCAGTGGACTCCAGTTTGGTCTTATGCGGCGATAACCAGCTTCCGACACTGGTAGCACGTAGAGTCGAAGCCAACAGTTGGCGAAATTGAGGCAATCAGCCTTGAAACGAGCTAACGTCATACAAAAAAAAGAAAAGGCTCTCCAAATGGAAGCAATTGGCTCTGAAAAAAACCAGTGCCACATAAGGAAGACTTTGCTAACTGGTCATACGGTTCTGAAAAGTCATCTATATATAGGCAAGCAAAAGCAATACATTTTTGGAACTATCGGAAACACTTTAGCGTTTCCGATGGTTCCAAGAATGTCGCATTTCTTTGGCTCGTCAGTGTTTATATTTGTGAAACTGGCATCTTTGTTTTAGTCTGACAAGTACCTCTTGAGGTATATCTCTAAGGCAGTGCCTGAATAGGTTTACCCGGGCACACGCTCATTTTTATCTCGTTTGATTTTCTATCCCTGGGCGCACAACTCCTCCATCCCACAAAACCCCACCCAGTCTTACGCACCACATTCCATTACGCAAAATGTCTTGGACGTGAAGAAGATCGGTCGAACACATTTGGGCAGAAAAGAATAGTGTGGACCAAGACGGACGTCCGGTGATATGTCTTATTAAGTACTTTGACTTCACGTTCGTGACGTTAACCCCTTCACTGTCAAGAGAAGATTGAACACCCTCATAACTGCAAGAGGTATCGATCCTCATGAGCCCCCGCAGTCGCGGGGGCTCATGCGGATCGATGCCTCTTGAGGAAAACACATTGCGTTAATGTTCCTTTCTGGACGCCTGGGGAGATTTAACGTTAAAATTACAATGACTTCAAAAATACAAACTACTTTCACTGGCAGTGAAGGGGTCACTATACAATTTCCAAAGCAGCTCCATTTGAGAATAAACGCCAGATGATCTCATCCACAACAGGAACACAGATGTACGTAGAACCAGCCAAAGCCGCGTTAATCTCTTTGAGCTCCTTGAAACCTGGAGGTGCGTGAGGATTTCCCTTGCGAAAGGACTGCTTCATCTTCGTGATGTCAATTGAGTTGTTTCTTGCGTGCGCTGTACGATTAACCCGTCCTGTGCCGAGAAAAAGTGAACACCACCCAACTTCAGGAGGCATAGATTATAAGGGGGGGGGGGGAGGTGCGGGGGCTCATACGGATCTACGCCTCTTGCTGGCACCACTTTGAATCCGTGTTCCGGGGACATCTAGGCTTTTGTGTGTTGAATTGACGAAGATTGCAGAAATACACTCCGCGTCAGCTGGCTCAGAACGGGACTTATGATGTGCTAGTCATAGCGGTGAAGTCCAGATTCACAGACCAGCATACAATTAGTTTTCCACCGCGTCCGCGGATATAGTTCTTCTGGAACGCAATTAATCTGACCGAGCAGTGAATATACGTGATCTTCCGATGTCTCGCGTTTTCTCGGAACCGTCTTTCGCCTCGCCCACAAAAACCACCCTCAATTTCAGAAGCGTCTACGGCCCATCTTCACTCACCAAGAGGCATAGATTCTCATGAGCCCCTGCGGAGCAGGGGCTCATGAGAATCTATGTCTCTTGCCCTTGGAAGGGTTGGACGAGTGACCGCGGACAGTTACGGTCAAGTCTTGCACGCGATGCCTAGATGGAAAAGATGTTTCTAGTGAATAGCATTACTCAGTCGTATGATTAGATCTAATTGACTTCTTCTTTTGAGGGCCAACTATGAAGTACAAGCTACATATGGAGTCTAACGTTACAAGCAAGGGGTGTAGATTGTCAAGAGTCCCGCGACTGCAGTGGGTTGTGAGAATCTGCGCCTCTTGCAGAATCGGAAAGGGGTGGCTCAAGAAATTGTAGAGGATGATGCATGCCTCATTTTCAAGAAATTGCTATTGGCGCCACATTACGTGTATCTATATATAAAATCTGCGTGTATACGGTTTCTAGGAACGCGTAATATTTCTGTCGTATCATTGTGACATTGACATTTGACATTAGACGTTTTCCCCGTCTTATCTAGCGTGGCTGGATATTACATATAAGCTGTATACAGGACCTTAGGATGCTAAACCGGCATATTCCGTGTTGCCAGATTTAATTCGATTAAAGCGATCACACGACCGAAAAGGTCCGGGGCAAAATATATCACCAAAGAAATCCGGACTAACTTTCGAGTGATTACATGTCCGAGTTAGCTTGAACTAAAAACCGAGTTCCGCTGACCACACGACCTAAACAAGACTAACACGAGTTAAAGCTTTGGCTGTCGATAGCGGTTTTTGTCGCGATGATTCCTTCAGGAATCATCGCGCAAAAACCCTTATCGACAGCCAGAGGTTCAAATTAGCGCGGACCACCAACGAACTTTGTTTGGCGACTTGTCCTGAAACAGCAATCTGTGAGTTGATAAATTGACAAAGAGATGTTAGTTATTCTGATTCCCGCGGTTTTTTTAAATTTAATATATATATATATATATATATATATATATATATATATATATATATATATATATATATATAATATATATATATATATATATATATATATATATATATATATATATATATATATATATATATATATATATATATATATATATATTTAGAATGTGTCTAGAGAGGGGAGGAAACTCGTATATGAACAATTGGAAACTACCACCGTGAGCAATATTAGTTAAGCTGTCGGGGCACACGTCCTCTCTAAAAGAACAGTTTAATTCATTCGAAAATATACAGTGGCAGAATTTGGGAACAATATTCCACGCTTTCATCGCAATAGCCTGGAACAGACAGAAGACCACTCTTGCGTCTGAGAAGTAGTTGTCACCTGAGTCCATTCTGAATGCAATTTTGTAACCAGTTACTAGCCACACGTCAGATTGCAGCATATAGACACAACTCGGAGGTGGAAGACGCATTACATCTCTTTTTCGGCCATGCGATGAAATGTATTCACAAACGAGATAGGTGAGGCTAACGCTGGCAGAATTGTACTCAAACCAAGGGGAATCACAGCGCTGGACAGACAAACAGTTAGATCCCCTGCAAGGGATCTAACTGTTCGTCTGTCCAGCGCTGTGATTCCCCTTGGTTTGAGTAGATGAAATGTATGTTTCTCTTCCGTGCTAAATTTTCTCTACCGGAAATTGCATTTTTGGGGGTGTGTTACTAGGCCTATATAAAAAAAATTGCACAGTAAGTTTTTTTTTTTTTAAACATTGACATTATCAGTCTTGTTTTGTGACGTAATCTAGCTCAGAGAAAATCTCAGACAAGTCTTTAAAAAAGGGCTGTACAATTAGGTATGTTAACCCTTTGCCTGCCGCTGTACGTAAAGTGTATTTCTGAAATCTGTGTTCATTCAACGACCACTGAAAAAGTCACAACCGTCCAAGGAACGTGGATATAAATTGGTCTCAGCAAGAGACATAGATCCTCATGAGCCCCCGCGATAGCGGGGGCTCATAAGGACCTATGTCTCTTGCAGCTGGATCGTGTTCACTTTTTCTCGGCAGTCAAGGGGTTAAAACGAGACAGTTGACTGCCGGAACTCAGCCTCAAGGGGCATAGAACAGAAGTCGCCGGGACTCAGGAGGTTGTGTGCCTCATGCTTGCCTTACATCTGTGTTCGTTCGACGGCTGAGGTTTTCATGCTTTAGACTTACGACTGTTTTTGTCGCGTTTCTAACATGCACGACTGGATATTCACATTGTTTTCTTGTTTCCTTTATAGATACATTCTCCTATCATTCTCGTGAGAGACAAAAGTCACAATAGAAAACAAAACTGCGCTTCAGCCGGCAAACATGAAACCATCGATCAGTTTCGGCAGCTGTCGCATGCATGACAGCTATTTTACAGCCATAAACGAAAAATATCCTATGAAGATATTGGCCGTTTCCGATCGGGTAGCGAGACGGCCGCATGCAATCTTGACAGTGAGGAATATTAGTCATCAGAGACAGCCAAACATCTGCAAGTGGTATGAATCGCCACGAGCTCCCACAATTGCCAGGGCTCATGATGAGCTAAGACTCTTGCTGGTCTGGTGTGTATCTTTGCTTTTCAAACCGAGGAGGTGTAGGGGGTTAGGTGAGGAGCTCGCAAGACTGGATTGACGTAATGGGACAGCATCTCTTATCATCGCATGACCAAACATGTTGTCGGACTGTAACACAGCTTGGCTCTGGGACCAGCCGTGGAAGAGTCCGAGAGAGAATTATTGGATTTTTGTTTTCATCATCAAAGTGATACGTTGTAGATCTGCAGCTTTTTTTTTTTTCGGCCTTCGAGGTACTATGTTTCCTTTGACCTCCCTCAGGCCTACGAGGGTCCGTTTAGCAAACCCCTACGACCAATAACTTATATATATATATATATATATATATATATATATATATATATATATATATATATATATATATATATATATATATATATATATATATAATCGAAAGTATAGGCGCCTATATTATTTAACCAGTTCAAGATATATATATATATATATATATATATATATATATATATATATATATATATATATATATATATATATATATATATATATATATATATATATATATATATTATTTAACCAGTTGAAAGCAAAGAAAATGTGAACACCACCCAACAGCAAGAGGTATAGATCCTCATGAGCCCCCGCAACTGCGGGGGCTCATGAGGATCTATACCTCTTGCAATCACACCACTTTGAATCCACGTTCTCTGGTTAACAGAGCATTTGTTCGGGTCCTGCTATTAAAAATAAATGACATTGGGATGGTTCATCCCTTCACTTCCAGTGAACGTACACATTGTTTTTGAACACGTTTGTTAATTCGGCACGAAATAGCCCCAGGAACACGGATACAAAGTGGTTTCAGCAAGAGACATAGATCCTCATGAGCCCCCGCAATCGCGGGGGCTCATGAAGATCTATGCCTCTTGCAGTTGGGCGGTGTTCACCTTTTCTCGTTAGATTTCATGACGTTCAAAACCACCATAACATGTCCAATAACTTTTGATCGGCGTTAATTTGAATCCCACTGAGTCTAATTGCGACGTTAGCGCACACGGTCTGTTGTGAGCTGTCGAACCAGCGGCAGTCATTTTATTTAGCTTTCTGTCTCAGACATCGTCATTTTACGTCGAGCGTGGCCGATAATTCCAGTACCTTACAAAGTGTATTAAAAAATTAAAATGACACACATTCTGGACAATTTTCAAAAGAACGCTATGAATGGGTCGATAAATATTTCTAAAAGGAAAAGAAACATTAACCCCATTCGCTGCCGAGAAAACGTGAACGCGATCCAACCGCAAGAGGCATGGATCCTCATGAGCTCCCGCAACAGCGGGGGCTCATGAGGATCTATGCCTCTTGCTGAGACCAATGTGTAAGCCCTACCTCATACTTCCTGGGCGATTTTGGCTTTTGGTTGTTGAATGAACACAGATTTTAGAAACAACAATGTACGGACCCTTCCAGGTAAGGGGTTTACGGGGTTATGCTCTTGGAGAGGTGAGGGTGGGGGTGAGTGTGTGTGTGTGTGTGTGTGTGTGTGTGTGTGTGTGTGTGTGTGTGTGTGTGTGTGTGAGAGAGGGGGGGGGGGGATGTATTTTGTTCCAGCGACTGAATACTAGAGCTGGGTTCGAGTGCATCCTGCTGAGGCTGGCACTGTTTGGAAAAGAAGATAAGTTGGCGCAACACATTCTTCTGAGATGGCGTTGCGCCGTTTCAACCGGTCTCGATCCTACTTATATAATAATAATAATAATAATAATAATAATAATAATAATAATAATAATAATAATAATAATAATAATAATTACGGTATTTATAATGCGCTTATCTTATTGGATATATTTATGTGTGTGTGTGTGTGTGTGTGTGTGTGTGTGTGTGTGTGTGTGTGTCTTTATATACACTATTAACACATTCAGCCTGAGGGCGGTATTTCCCAAATTTTGGAGGCGTCATCTAATGTTTATGCAGCAGTCGCAGGAGATGGATCGACATGATAATTCAAGGGCAGTGCCGGATTAGCTTGGCGCAGACAGGAGCCAAGCTAATCTCGCACTATCCTTGAATTATCATGTTCGACCGGCCATCTCCCTGCTGTAGTGCGTCAGGGCTGAATGGGTTAATCACGTCACTTCCTCCCGAAAAGGTGAACACGATCCAACTGCAAGAGGCATAGATTCTCATGGGCCCCCGCGACTGCGGGGGCGCATGAGAATCTATGCCTCTTGCTGAGATCAGTTTGTGTCTATTTGTCTTGTCTTCTTCACAGGGCAGGAAGGCTGGGCTAGGTGGGCCTGATGGGCGGCTCTTTTTTTTGCTAGGTGTTCCTGGATCTCTACATCGTTTTCGTCAAACCAGTCTTTATTCTTCTTTCTAGCGAAACCCAAGACTTCTGCAGAGGATTTTGCAATAGCAGTTTTCAGTTCTTCCCAAAGTGTTTCAGGGGAGGAGTCTGCTGGGTCCGCTGTGTCTTTGAGCCTGCGCTGTAAATCTGTCTGAAAGGCAGCTTTCACGTCGTCACGCTGAAGGCTCGCAACATCAAGCTTTTTCTTGGGGGGCCCCCATTTCTTGGGTTTTGGCTTGAAGTGGAGCCTGAGTTTGCAGCGGACAAGGCGGTGGTCAGTGTGACACTCTGCGCTGGGCATCACTCTGGTGAGGAGGACGTCACTGCGGTCCCTCTGACGCACTAGGACATAGTCGATAAGGTGCCAGTGCTTGGAGCGAGGATGCATCCAGGTGGTCTTTCGACTGTCCTTTTGCTGAAAAGTAGTGTTGGTGATGACCAGTTGCTGCTCTGCACAGAACTCCAACAGTAGGCGGCCATTGTCATTGCAGTTCCCCACGCCATGCTTGCCGAGGACTCCTTTCCAGGCTTCAGAGTCCTGGCCCACTCTGGCGTTGAAGTCGCCAAGGATGATGACTTTGTCGTCTGCAGGGGTGCTCTGTGCGTGTACAGAGCTGTGGTCCTCACCACCCTGCTGTATGGTTCCGAGTCCTGGGCCCTCTACCGCAGCCAACTACGACTCCTCGAACGCCTCCACCAGCGCTGCCTGCGTACCATCCTGGGCATTCACTGGAGTGACTATGTCACCAATGTCGAGGTCCTTGAACAGGCTGAAACCGTGAGCATCGAGGCTTTGCTGCTGCGGACACAGCTCCGCTGGGCGGGGCATGTCTCCAGGATGGAGGATCATCGCCTACCAAAGATCACCCTGTTCGGCGAGCTTGCTACTGGACACCGTGACAGAGGGGCACCAAAGAAGAGATACAAAGACTGTCTCAAGAAGTCACTTAGTGCCTGCCAAATCGACCACCACCAGTGGTCTTCGCTTGCTGTGGACCGTGACACCTGGCGCTCCACTATTTACAAGGCAGCTGTCTCCTTTGAGGACTCTCGCAGAGCTAGCCTTAAGGACAAGCGGCTCAGGAGAAAAAACAGAGATGCCGCAACTCAGAACTCTGGCCATACCTTCCCCTGCAGCCACTGCGGTCGAACCTGCCTGTCCCGGATTGGCCTCCGCAGCCACGAACAAGCCTGCAGACGTCGTGGGCAACTCCTATAAAATCTTCGTTCGCGAAGTCCAGCCAAGAGAGAGAGAGAGAGAGAGAGAGAGAGAGAGAGAGAGAGAGAGAGAGAGAGAGAGAGAGAGAGAGAGAGAGAGAGAGATTTGTCTTGTGGACGGTTTGTGGCTTTTGGTCGCCGAATGAACCAACATTTCAGAAACAAAAATGTACGCACAGCGGCGGCAGCTAAGTGGTTAACCCCTTCACTGCCAATGGACGCTGACTGTGTTCTTGAAGTTCATTTAACGCGAAGGAGCCCCAATGGTCCAAAGAACGTTCTGTAAAAATTGGTGTCAACGAGAGGCATAGCTCCTCATGTGCCCCCCCCCCCCCCCCACACACACACACACCCCTAAACTGCGGGGGGTTAATGGAGATCAATGTCTAGTGTCCAGTTTTTTTCTCGGCAGCAAAGAGGTCAAGTGTATTAACGATGATATAGTTCGAGGGTGGTGCCAGATTAGCTTTCAAACGCCTGGCCACGTGAAGCGGCCGTTTAAAGCTAATCTCTTAAACTATCGTCCCGGACCATAACAAATTATCTCCTGAACAGTGTGAAATGGTGTGCAGACTTCAGAGGTCGACTCCCAGCTTTTGGAAATCTCCACCTTTAGGGCTGCAAGTGTTATCTAAAGCATTCAAGGCATCTGTAAATACGACACCTCTGCAGCTATTGATGCGGGGCGCCTTGAATGAGCTGACCCGGCTTGACGTGCCGGGATGCTTTGACCCATTCAGCTCTGACGCACTACAGCAGGAGATGGGTCGACTATGATAATTCAAGGGTAGTGCCAGATTAGCTTGGCGCCTATCGGCGCCAAGCTAATCTGGTACTGCCTTTGAATTATCATGGTCGATCCATCTCCTGCAACTGGTGCATAGTCGTTAGATGACGCATCCAAAATTTGGGAAAGTATACGGCCGTCGGACTGAATGAGTTAATTTTGTTTTGAGAATGTGGGATTACAACGTAATTCATCGCGATTTGCGTTGTATCCCATAACGGCCCACCTCTTCCAGCCTAACACATCTGCAAAAGACATATATTCACATGAACCCTTTTAGCCTAAGAGCCTCATGAGAATCTGTGCCTCTTGCTGAGTGAAATTATCTCTATCTAAGCCTCAAAATGAGGATGTTACGTGTCATTAAGCTACAACTGCGCCTCAGTATTAGAATTAAATCAGAGATCCTCCGCCGCTGCTCCATCCGCTACCACGGCCGACGAAGTCAAAGCCCGCCCCCCCCACCCCACCCCACCCCCCCCCCCACCCACCCCCCTCCTCTTCCTTCTGTCCCCTGTCTCCCTTCTCCCAGTGTAAAATCAACGCGAGGTGGGAAGCACTTTTGCTGTCAAGTCATTCATTCATTCACGCTTGCGACAGATACCATTTTACCGTGTTTTTTTTTTTTTATTTTCCATTTTATTACGGTAAATTGCGATGTCTGAGTTGGTTGCATGCCAATATAATTTATAGCCCTCGAGACGTGATGTTGTGATTGGCTGGCGGCATTATTGTATTGGAAACTTTATGAGATAACGTGGATTTAGCATTAATTTAGCTGTTATTATTCTGCCAGCAATAGAACGCAAGATCATACAAGCGTGACTTTTATCATAATAGAGTTCTCTACTCTGCTGACGCTCGTCTGTAAGACAATGTGGGCTGGTCGCTGATGGTGGACTTTACAGCTTGGAGTCGTAAGATCCCCACTCAGGTTTTTATAAATCAAAGTGCAATGTTTAACAGTTTTGTTCGCACGCATCAAAATGAAAAGATCAAGCAATAAATAAATATCATACCTTGCTAATCCAATAACTGCCGGGGCAAGGCGAATACTAGCCATCTGCAAGAGACATAAATCTTCATGAGCCCCGGCAGTTGCCGGGGCTCATGAGGATCTATGTCTCTTGGCAAGTTACTCCTGCGTAATTTATGCCCATTTTTTTGTCTACCGTATTGAATATACGGTACACTTTAGGATGGGTTTGGTCGAAGCGCGTTCCGTAGAATGCAAAGGACATAACAGTCGGGCGGGACTCATGGTCTCGCAAAGAAGTAACAAGATAAAAATGACGTCACGTATAGCCACTCTAACCTTGCTGTTAAATGTTGTTTTGACGCATATTACTTTATTGAGTGGATGGCTAAGAGAGCCTCCGAGCATATTGTATTTGGATGTCTCATTGAAGACATAAAAGACCGTTTATAGAAAGTCGGTTGACCCAGATGAGAGTCCGCAATTTTGGATAATATGCACTTGAAATTTTGGATATGGCTAGTTTGTAGAAAGACATTGGATGAGTTTCGTTAGCCAGTTTTGTACCTCGTCAACGTTTTAGAAAATAAAAGCTCAACGCGGAAAAAAATGTCAGATGTAAGACTCCATGATTTCATCAGAAGAATCAAACAGTGACGGTGACGTAAAAGCACCAAACGCATCAGTGTTTTATACAATGTTCCTAATTGACGCAAATCACGAGCACGTCAGAGTTTTACATGTGTATGGGCTGGCGCGATGTTCTCCTTCATTTATTTTTGTATGATATTTGCGAATGTATTGTGGAAAAGGTGGAATATGCATGCAAGCTCACACAGAAGAGGCTTTGTGGGCATGGGCCATTCCACCTTATTCTTCAAAATGGTTGTGGCTACGCCAGCCACAAGAACGCATACCCGGTGTAAGCGCGTGTGTTTGCTGTCTGTGTTTGTATGTGCCACTGATTCTGCCGTTTGTGTTTGTGTGTGCAGATCAGGCGGGGGTAGGGGGGTGGGTTGGTTAAAGGGAGATACTGAATGAGTTCGTAATCCAGCGTTGTACCTCTTCAACTTTTTCAATAATAATTAATTCATTTTTGCAAGTTTTGGGGCCACTACTCCCACCAAACAGTCAGCCCTGAAAGAGGATGTGTGGAACAAAACATCCAGCTCTAGAAGAGCGTGCTTTTCGGATGAGTGACGTGAAACATCAAATTCGTTACAGTGTTCACGGCGTCGTGAGACCAGCGATGCCATGACGTGAAGCGTATAGTGACGTCATTTTGCGGCTCGTGCTATTCTTCTTCTTCAGAATTCCTGTCGCTACTCCAGCCCACAGAGCGTACTAACGGCGGGAAGCGCTGTGTGTCCGTCTTTATTTGTGTGCGCCGGCGTGTGTGTTGATCAGAGGTTGGCTTAGAGAGGAGGGAAATGGATCAGAAGGATAAGCTTAAAAATATGAACAACTCTGAATGTTCCTAGAAGAAAAACGCACGTGAACTCCAAACAATACGTTAGACTTTGGGATGAAATCCTCATCTTGTTTGGTCCCATTTTATTTGTGTTCACGCGAGTGTCGGTCAGTGTGCAGTGGTTTCAGACGCGAAATCCGTGATCACTGGCAGCGAAGGAGTTAAGGATTGACCATATAGATGACTGTTGTACCTTGCTTATAGTGTGCTTGCGAATGTATGTTCTTGTCAGATTTTTGGATCTGATGGCTTAGAGATGTTCTTGTCTGATTTTGGAACTGATGGCTTAGAGATGTTCTTGTCTGGTTTTGGAACTGATGGCTTAGAGATGTTCTTGTCTGATTTTGGAACTGATGGCTTAGAGATGTTCTTGTTTGATTTGAGAACTCATGGCTTAGAGATGTTCTTGTCTGATTTTGGAACTGATGGCTTAGAGGTTCTTGTCTGACTTTGGAACTGATGGCTTAGAGTTGATCTTGTCTGATTTTGGAACTGATGCTTAGAGATGTTCTTGTCTGATTTTGGAACTGATGGCTTAGAGAGGTTCTTGTCTGATTTTGGAACTGATGGCTTAGAGATGTTCTTTTCTGATTTTGGAACTGATGGCTTAGAGTCGCGCTGCCCTACATCACATATCACATATTAGCACATATAATGACCTCCAGAGGGCAGCAGCATTTTACGAGAACATAACAGCACTCTCTTAACATAGCTTAGCCATGCCTCGATTGGTAATTATTCAATAATTATGTTGTTTCATCCTGTATGCAAATACGAGATGCAAAACGATGCAGAATTCGAACTGATCCTCATTTTCACAATAAATAATAATGACAACAGGGAAAGACACACGCGTCGGAATAGCGACGGTACAGTTCCCTAATTTCTTTTACACTAAAATATTTGAAACGTTAGCACTATTCTATCTTTGTAAACGTTGACAATCTCAAAATGATTGCTGATATGTCATGCCTCCTAAGCATACAGCCTTATTTCTGTCTGGACGTTAAGTAATATACACCGATTAACCCATTCAGACCTGACGCACTACAGCAGGAGATGTGTCGACCATGATAATTCAAGGGTAGTGCCAGATTAGCTTGGCGCCTGTCGGCTAATCTGGCACTGCCCTTGAATTATCATGTGTTTGATTTCAGTGAAAAAAGGAATTTTAAAGACTATCTTTTTTTTTCTTTTTTTTTTCCCGTTCACATTGTTAGTAATCACAATTGGTGCCCTTAATATTGCCTTATCCATCTCTTTTTGAACAACTTGTTATATTATGTGCACTTTTATGTTAGTAGCTTTGTACTTTTGTATGTTAGTAGCTTTGTACCTTTAGCAGAGTTGTACCTTTGTAGATTAGCAACGGCAAGCGTGAAAAATGGCACATGTGCTAACTGCTTCTTCCGTTCAGAAATAAAGTTTCATTTCATTTCATTTCATTTCATTTCATGGTCAATTCATCTCCTGCAACAGGTGCATAGTCGTTAGATGACGCCTCTAAAATTGGGAAATACGTGCGTCGGGCTGAATGAGTTAAGTAGTCAAACATACAGCTGCGACACAGTAATGTTTCTGCAAGTTTTGAAAAATAAACAAAACATACTCTCGGTCTCATGAGATTTTAAAGAACTGCAGGGGAAAAAAGCAGAAAAAGGAGATCAGGGGGAATTAAACCCATTACATCCTGAGGCTGATTTTTTTAAAAAAAAGTTTGCTTATTGTCCTCTGAAGGCTACATTACAGATTAGGAGAAAAATCAACCAATTTAGTTCAGGGTTGTTGCCAGATTAGCTTGGCGCCTCAGGCGAAAAGATGTTCTGGCAACAACCTTGATCTATCGTAGTCCAATGTATTTCATGTACGGTAAAGAAGGGTTAAAAAAACTTTGGCAGCAGATCAGCCTGTTACCACAAGTCCACGAATCCCACGCGAGCTAATTCCCCTGACAGCGGCTTTTCTGTGGGAAATAATTACTTCCCACAGAAGAGCCGCTGTCATGGGAGCTGAAGTCGTGTACGATTCCTGCACATATTATGGTCTATCCTTCTATTGTCCAGCATTCCCATTAGCATCCCCCTTCCTCCCTCCCCCTCCCCCCCCCCCTCCGGGGAACATCGGCTCGATCACTTCTCGGAACCCCTCCATACGATATCGTCTGAGTATCATCTAATGAAGACTTTCAGTTTAATTGTTATTTCCCTCTGTCAGATGGCGGAGACTGCTTCCCTTTGTGGATCCCCGAAGACGCACGTGCTGTAGAAGCTATCAACAAAGAATAAGTAGAAACTCTGTGCAGCATTTAAATTATCCAATTGTGCTGAAAGACACACATACCTTCATTTACCCCTGGTTTGTTAAGATCTATGATTCTCGTGAGAAACGCTCTGCAGTTTCATTTTGTGCGTGTTTTGCAGCTGCTGGAGATACAGCCTAAGACTGAGAAAGAACGCTTCTGGTCCGGAGAGCAGCGGAAAGCTTGATTTGAACTCGGGCATCTTTCACAGTATATAACTGGATAGACACATTTCTGCTCTCTCTGCGTGTAGGCTAGGCTTTTTGATGAATTGTACCCTTTTCGGCCCTAAAGCACAGCCATATGAGAGGGCCATCACAGGCCGACGTTGGCACAAAGACCTTTTGCTTAGGGAGACTGACGTATTATTATCCGCTGTGCGTGTCAGTTCCAATTGATGCAACGAAAAATGAACTGAAGGAGAGTGGATCGAAACGTCAAGCTGTTGTTAATGCAAGGTTTAGCGCTGAAGACTACCCAGCTGCAATAGACATAGATCCTCATGAGCCCCCGCAGTTGGGGGCTCATGAGGATCTATATCTCTTGCTGACAACACTTTGAATTCATGGTCCTGGCAAAGCTATGACATTTGTGGTGTAGGATTAACAAAGAATGCAGAAACACGATCTGCGTCAGCTAGCACTGAAAAGGTTAATGCAACGTTTACGGCTTTTTCTGTTGTTTTATCAGACACTATTTGACCATCGAAGCCACAAAAAAACTCATCTGTGCATTTGTTCTTTCCAAGCTGGACTATTGTAATTCACTGTATGCAGGTTGTCCCAAATATCAGATTGACAGGCTTCAAAAAGTTCAGAATTCTGCTGCGAGGCTCGTCACCAAAAAGCGCAAAACTGATCATATTGCACCTGCAATTAAATCCATCCACTGGCTCTCTGTGGCTGCAAGAATTCAGTATAAACTTTCTTCTGACTGCTTCAGCTGCATTTCCACATCAAAACCCCCGTACCTGTCCTCTCTCCTGCAGCTGTACACTCCTTCAAGACAACTCAGCGGATCCTCTGCTGATAGCCGCATTTTGCGTGAACATATTGTCCGTACCAAGTCTTTTGGCCAGCGGTCTGTTTCATATCTTGGGCTGCTGTACTGGAACGAATCCCCTCCCATGTCCGCCACAGTGTTTCAAAAGACGTTTTTAAATATGCCTAAAAACACACCTTTTCCAACTCCATTACCCCACTGATAAGTCATTGACTGCTGAGGATTCTGTTGTAGTTTTGCTGTGGTGCCTGGAATGTGTGTGTGTGTGTGTGTGTGTGTGTGTGTGTGTGTGTGTGTGTGTGTGTGTGTGTGTGTGTGTGTGTGTGTGTGCGCGCGCGCGTGCGCGTGTAATACTGTGTACAGTTTTTGTAATTGTATTTTTGAAATTTGTAAGGCGCCTAGAGCTCTACCTGAGGTTAGGCGAAATAGAAATTATTATTATTATTATTATTATTATTATTGCTGTTTTATATTATTATTATAATATCATTATTATTATTTTATTATTAGTGTTATTATTATTATTGTTGTTGTTATTATTATTGTTATTATTATTATTACTATTATTATTATTATTGCAAGATAATAAACGTATTTCACCCGCAATATTTTTTAGCAACTGGTTTTCAACTGGCTGGATACAAGTCATGCGACTTCGGTTACGACAACCGCGAAATCTGACACGTTTTGCGCCTTCCTGTGATACTAACGGCGACATTCTTGTCTACGTAGATTCCTCCGTTAGGCGGATGCGTCTGGAACGAGGAGCCCAGTACGCGAAAGGTCAATGGGTCCGACCTCGGCCTGCACTCGGCCCGCACACAGACGTGCGCGGGTCGACTGCAGCCGACGTCGGCCTTGGATGACCTTAAATTGCACTCGCTGAGAGACGGGGTGAAATTAGTTTGACCCTCCTTTGTTATCGGTGATGGAGCCGGGTGAGAGATGGCCGGATCTCGCCACTAATTCAGTGTCCGGCAATTACTGTCTATGTCTGTGGGATATGAGTGGACATTATCTTGTTAAAGCGACCTACTCCAGGCGGTCAAAGATTAACTCATTCAACTCCCACACGCCACAGCAAGACATGGATCGAGCGTGATAGTTCAATGGTTGTGCCAGAATAGCTTGGCGCCCATAGGCGCCAAGCTATTCTGGCACAACCCTTGAACTATCACGCTCGATCTGTTTGCAGAAGCGTAATACAGTCTTCAGGGGCAACTTCAAAATTTTGCGGATTTCGGTCCTGGAGCAAATTGTGTTAATAGTTGGCAATATCTCCTTTATACATGTTCTTAGTATATATCATAATAATGACGGACAAAAGGGCTAACTTAAATTATGAGGTCTGAACGTCGTATAATGAAAGACTTTTCTGCTCTTCTTCTTCTTTGCACAGGAGATTTCCTTCCGTTTTACTCAATAGGCAGTGGAAACGTTCTGGTAAGTGTGACTGCTTACGTGGATTGTGAGAATAAGAGTGGTAAAGTCTTCAGTACTTAAGCCAAGACAACATTCATAACCCGATGTTTTGGGGAATTTTAGCAGTGAAAGCCTGTCACGGAGCAGATCGCTTTAAATAGATCGAGGTCACAGAGTGGCGTAGGAAGATCTTCGGAGGAGGTATGGCAGGCTGTCTGAGACTACCTTGTCAAAAGGTGACTGAACCTCTGCCCTACCTTGCAAAATGAAGATGGTCTTGCAGGACGTATCCCCCAGTTATCCTTTGATTAACTCATTCGATACGTGTCCCATCCGGATAAGCGGCATTTACACCTTCACTGCCGAGAAAAAAGTGACAATGATCCAACTGCAAGAGACATAGATTCTCATGAGCCCCCACGACTGCGACTGCGGGGGCTCATGAGGATTTTACTATGGTATTTCAAAGATGTTGCCAGAATAGCTTGGCGCCTAAAGGCGACACGCTATTCTAGCACTACCTTTGAAATAAAATGATTGATGTATATTCTAGTCTGTAATACAGTTTTTATAGGACAATACACAAATCTGAAAAAAATTCAGCCTCGGGATTGTATGGGTTAAAAGGTTTTTGTTATTTGTTGTGTGTTTTTGCAGTTTGCGTATTTGTGTTGTTTTCCTCCAAGTCCCAACTAAATCATTCCTCCCAAGCTCCACCTTTTTTTGTAGTGTCGTTTAGAACCACCTCTGTGCTGTTATAAACGGACGTGAATGGAGGGAAGGTGGTTTAGTGTGCATGCAAGAAATGTCAAGTTGATGATTTTCTCCAAACATCTTATTCTAAACTAGTTACAATTTTTATTTTTAGAATTCCGTGTCAACTTGATGTTTCTGTTAAAATATCTGCTTGTTGAAAATGGATTGTTCCCGTTTAAGAAACATGCCCCCGAGGGAATAAAAAGAAAGTTGTAATGAAATTACCGCCTAATAACATGGTGCCACGTTTGTTTTAAAGCTAGGCCCTAATCTTTCTTTTTTTCCAGTCTGCGCACGGAGTCCTTCCTGCGAGGTCCCGAAAAGCAGAATCACTTTTGGAAAGCATTTGGACTCCGAAGTAAGAGGCACAGAATCTCATGCGTTCCTGCAGCTGCACGGACTCGTGAGAAGTTGAGTCTGGCAGATGTAGTCTTAACCCATTCAGCTCTGACGCACTACAGCAGGAGATAGATCGACCATGCTAATTCAAGGGCAGTGCCAGATTAGCTTGGCGCATGTCGGCGCCAAGCTAATCTGGCACTGCCCTTGAATTATCTTGGTCGATCCATCTCGTGCAACTGGTGCATAGTCATTACTGACGCCTCCAAAATTTGGGAAATACGGCCTTCGGGCTGAATGAGTTAACTCCTTCCCTGTCACTGTATGTACGCTATACTTACTTTTGTTTCTCTAACTCTTGGTCCATTCAACGACCAAAACTGAACACAATCCAAGAAACGTGGGTACAAATTGGTCTCAGCAAAAGGCATAGATCCTCATGAGCCCCCGCAGCCGCGGGGCTCATGAGGATCTAGGTCTTTTGGAGCTGAATCGTGTTCACCTTTTTCTCGGTAGTGAAGGGTTTAAGAGCGAGGCAGAGATTGGAGCAGTAATTGGATTTAGCCAATAATTTTTTTTTACAGACAAAATGTCCTTTCTTTGTTTTTGGGGATCATCTCGTTGTGTTTTACGTGTCGCGGAGTGAAACAATCAGTCGACGTTGTGAAACAATCTTCCCATGTTGTTTCAGACACTTTTAATACCATTTAACCCCTTCTCTACCGCTGTACGTACATTTTTGTTTCTGAAATTGTTGTTCATTCAACGACCAAAAGCCAAAACCGTCCGAAAAACATAGGTACACACTGGTCTCAGCTTGAGGCATAGATCCGCATGAGCCCCCATCAGTTGCAGGGACACATCAGGATCTATATCTCTTGCGGTTGGATCGCGTTCACTTTTCCCCGGCAGTGAAGGAGTTAACTAGGCGTGACATATATGTTCTGATCAGTTGTTTCGACTTTTTCGACTGAACTTTGTTGAATTAAAAAAAAAAATCTCATTTAATGTATTTCTGTGCTGTTAATTGGTTGTATGAGAGAGAGAGAGAGAGAGAGAGAGAGAGAGAGAGAGAGAGAGAGAGAGAGAGAGAGAGAGAGAGAGAGAGAGAGAGAGAGAGAGAGAGAGAGAGAGAGAGAGGGACAGAGACAGAGACAGAGAGAGACAGAGAGAGACAGAGAGAGACAGAGACAGACAGAGACAGAGAGAGAGAGACGATGATGATGATGAAACGTTTTTATTCAGGATAAAGTTTTAGGCATGCGAATGCCTCTCTAGCAAACTGTCTTGCTACTCTACACACATAAATATACACCGAGCAACACAAAAAATATTTAAAAAACAAACAAACAAACATAGTGTCAAGAACATTCAAATGTACGAAAAGCATAAAAAGCAAAAAAACCCCAACATAATAACAGCGACATAGCGAGAGAGAGAGAGAGAGAGAGAGAGAGAGAGAGAGAGAGAGAGAGAGAGAGAGAGAGAGAGAGAGAGAGAGAGAGAGAGAGAGAGAGAGAGAGAGAGATGATGATGATGAAACGTTTTTATTCAGGATAAAAAGTTTTAGGCATAGCAATGCCTATCTTCCAAACTGTCCTGCTACTCTACACATATAAAAATACATCAGACGATACATCAAAAGATAAAACATATGTAAGTAAAAAGACCCATCCCCCCCCCCACCACCACCACTCAGAAAAAAAAAAAAATTATATACACAGGTATGAACCTGACATGTTAATGCAGACAGTCGAGAGAGAGAGGTCGAGAGAGGTCGAGAGAGGTCGAGAGAGGTTGAGAGAGGGAGAGAGAGAGAGAGAGAGAGAGAGAGAGAGAGAGAGAGAGAGAGAGAGAGAGAGAGAGAGAGAGAGAGAGAGAGAGAGAGAGAGAGAGAGAGAGAGAGATGATGATGAAACTTTATTTTTCAACGGTAAAAAGTTTTGACAGAAAACAAATCGTCATTTTACAAACTTGCCGTTCTACAGGATAAAAAAGAAGGGAAACTATAAAATATATATGTACATACAAAACCCAATAGCATCATTATATACAGAAAAAATAATAATACTCAACACAAAGAGAGAGAGAGAGAGAGAGAGAGAGAGAGAGAGAGAGAGAGAGAGAGAGAGAGAGAGAGAGAGAGAGAGAGAGAGAGAGAGAGAGAGAGAGAGAGAGAGAGAGAGAGAGATGTCATTTGGTGAGACAGAAAGCACCTAAATGTCCAGGAGGGGACATCATCCCCATTGAAACACGTCTTCCCAGTGGGTGGTTCTGCTGGCTGCAATTCAACACGAATTTCGTACTATTCACTGCTACGCTTCACGCAGAATAACACCCCCATTTTGGGAAAAAGGTCAGAATAAAACAAATTTGATTTCAGCAAGAGACATAGATTCACATGACCCCCTGCACCTGCAGAAACTCATGTGAATGTGTCTCTTGAGGACGAAAAGGTGGACTGGATTACGGGTTGCACTAGCACACATCCTCTTCCGTCAAGAGCAGTTAATTCTCTGGAAGACATACGACGTCTTCCAGTGATTTTCTCAAGTCTGTCACGGTCTCTCAAGGGGTGGCAGCCTCTTTTGACTCAACTAATGGCTTCGTTTTGGGGAAAGGACTTTTATTCGTAGTTCCGGCATTTATAAGTGATTAGACGCCCTCCATGTGCGTAGGCAGTACATTTCAAGATTACAGATGACGAATGTACAGAGCCGAACCCTTCACTGCCCGAAGTTCACAGATTGTTGATTCCACGCCAAAGACTCCCAGCCGTCCAATATAAAGCGGTGTCGGCAAGAGGCATAGATCCTCATGAGCCCCCGCGAATGCGGGGTCTCATGAGGATCTTTGACTCTTGCAGCTGGTTTGTGGACCGTGCTCGCTTTTTCTCGGTAGTGAAGGGGTTAAGCAGTAGGTGGATGCCTGTCTGGGATAAAAATCGATGAATTTTACAATAGAGTGCAGAGATTTTATTTTCAGAGATTCCCACTATGTATTTCAAGTATTTTCAATATAGGTTAAAGGTACTTTAAGTCAGAGAACACACACAAATTCAGACCCAAAAGGTGACTGTATGACGAGCGTGTACAGCGCAAACGAAAAAATCATTTTTTAAAACAAAAACTAAAAATTAACAATACAACTGTGTTGTGCGCTGTGCTTGTCCTATCTAAGCGTGCTTCTCTGTTGGGAATTTTTATTAAGAAATACAAAGAATCCGTGTCTCTGGTTGATTTATTTATTGTCATTCGTCATCAAACGTGTAGCAAATTATTGCAGCACTTCGTAAAGGGTGCTCCGAAACTCAAGCAGGCCCGGACACACCACTGCAAGAGATGGATCGAGTATGACAGTTTAAGGGTGGTGCCAGAATAGCTTGGCGCCCATAGGCGCCAAGCTATTCTGGCACCACCCTTGAACTATTATGCTCGCTCTGTCGCTAGAACTGTAATACAGTCCTTCAGATGGCAACTTCAAAATTCTGGGATTTCGGTCCTGGGGCAGAACGTGTTAACCCACAAAGCCCTGATAAGCTGCACCAGGATGCGGGTCGACCATGACAGTTCAAAGGTGGTGTCAGAATAGCTTGGTGCCTGTAGGCGCCAAGCTGTCCCGACACCACCGATCATGAACTATTGTTTATTATGTACACTAGTGGGTTTAGGTTGTTTGTATGTATGTATGCGGAAGGGCATGGGGGGAGTAAGGGGGGAGGAGGGGGAGGGGGGGGCTGGCTGGGGTTGGGGGGGGGGGGGGCTGGGGGAAGGGTGTTGCGGATGAGACGTGAACATGTAACTTTAATTCTTGTTTCTATTGTGTTTGTTATACCGCTGCGCTAAAATTTCCTCTCGGGGATAATAAAGTAGTATTGTATTGTATTGTATTGTATTGTATTGTATAAATTTCATCTTTCTTATTTCACTATAACTTTTTTGTCTTTATCGTTCGGTCGATTTTTTCTTATATCTGTGTTTACAACTGAATAGCGCGAATCTTAACACCTCAGTTTTACTCAAGGATCGAAATGTCCCAATTTTGAAATTGCCCTCTGAAGGACTGTATTACAATTCTAGAGACAGATCGAGCATGACAGTTCAAGGGTGGTGCCGGAATAGCTTGGCGCCTATGGGCGCCAAGCTATTCCGGCACTACCCTTGAACTGTCATGCTCGATCCGTGTCTTGCTGTGGTTTGTCGGGGCCGAATGAGTAAAAGTCTGCATCAAAACATAGGCCCGTTCATAGGGACAAGCGAAGACAAATTCACCCAAACGATCACACATAGCTGACCAAAAAAAAAAAAAAAAAAAAGGAAAATATCGAAATGTCATCTTCAACGTCAAGATGTCTGTGTGTCTCTCTCACCACGACAGCCTGAGTGCCAGCTGTTATCCTGTTATCGTATTCCAAGTCTGAACGAAACGTGCGCAGCAGTTCTGGAAAGAAGGAGTTGCAGCCCCTCGTCACGTGACAGAAATCACAGAACAAAATCAGTCTGTGAACTTCGGGTGTGAGAAAGTGCGAAGTCCTGAGTTGCTTGATGCGAAATAAACGTATGTCCTTCTTCACAGGAACAGTGTGTTTTTGTGCTGTTTTACCGACTTTTGATATACATAGTATATAACTGTTTTACTACGCGAATTCACTATGTGGATTCAAAATCCAGACCAAAAAGGTGACTGCCAAGCGTGTAAAATGCAAAGAGGTACCCAACGGAGAAAAAACACGCTTAGAAAAGACAGTTGCAACACAATTAATATTTCGGGTAAATACCCTTTTTCAACTAGACAAACAAACATAACAAACATGTTTGTTGTCTATTTTCGAAATATTAATAAATTGTTTTAACTGTCTTTTCTAAGCGTGTTTCTTTCTCTGTTGGGTACTTCTTTGATTATGTGGATATTTAATCATTCTGGATGATGTACATCTACGACTGCGGTGTGCCGACGCAGAGTGTTCTTCTTTGACTAGACTTAACACATTCTGCCCTTCTTTGACTACACTTAACACATTCTGCCCTTCTTTGACTACACTTAACACATTCTGCCCTTCTTTGACTACACTTAACACATTCTGCCCTTCTTTGACTACACTTAACACACTCTGCCCTTCTTTGACTACACTTAACACATTCTGCCCTTCTTTGACTACACTTAACACACTCTGCCCTTCTTTGACTACACTTAACACATTCTGCCCTTCTTTGACTACACTTAACACATTCTGCCCTTCTTTGACTACACTTAACACATTCTGCCCTTCTTTGACTACACTTAACACATTCTGCCCTTCTTTGACTACACTTAACACATTCTGCCCTTCTTTGACTAGACTTAACACATTCTGCCCTTCTTTGACTACACTTAACACATTCTGCCCTTCTTTGACTACACTTAACACATTCTGCCCTTCTTTGACTACACTTAACACATTCTGCCCTTCTTTGACCACACTTAACACATTCTGCCCCAGGACCGAATTCAGTCTCCAGATTGTGAAGTTGCCCTCTGAAGGACTGTATTTCAATTCTAGAAACACATCGAGCATGATAGTTTAAGGGTGGTGCCAGAATAGCTTGGCACCTATGGGCGCCAAGCTATTCTGGCACCACCCTTGAACTATCATGCTCGATCCATGTCTTGCTGTGGTGTGCCGGGGCTGAAAGAGTTAACCCTCCTCACTGTCTAGAAAGGAGAAAACTATCCCCCATGCAAGAGACATAGATCATCATGAGCGCCTGCTGTCTGCAGCTGGCAGGGGGTATGTGAGTATCTACGCCTCTTGGTGACGCCACTTTGCATCTATGTTCCGGCCTTCGGGCGGTCGGGGGCGCTTCAGCGATGAATCGACCCTTTGGCTGTCGGTAGCGTGTTCGGTCGAGGTGATTCCTACATGAATCACCTCGACCGAACTCTAGCTACCGACACCCAAAGGTTAACAACAGCTTTCAGAATACAGTCTGCAACCACTGCCAGTAAGAGGGTTAAGAAGAGGGTGTGTGTGTGGGGGTGGGGGGTGGGTGTAGTAACGCTGAGTTGGCATACCTCGCCATGTACCCAAGTTAAACACACCGGTGGCGCCATTACTGCGATTTTCGCATCTGTCCGCTCGCTCGGACGGGTCCTGTGCACCAGCCGAACTGCGCGCGCAGGTAGGTTTCTGCACTTGAAGTGTGGCCTCGTACGTTCCCGTGGAAGATTGTGATAGTCGCAGCAGAAAAACGGATCGTTTCCGGTTTTAGCGTTATTCCCCTTGAGCATAAAATGTTGGAGGGCGTACGTCCCTACCGGAAAAAAATAGGTCTCCGGGGGTTGTTCATTCTCCTCAATATATATATATATATATATATATATATATATATATATATATATATATATATATATATATATATATATATATATATATATATATATATATATATATATTATATATATATATATATATATATATATATATATATATATATATATATATATATATATATATATATATATATATATATATATATTCATTACTTATAACATTCATTACTTACATTATTATTATTATTCTCCAGCGGGTTGCGGGGCGCCTGGGGGTAGTCCCTATTACTTTATGTAGTAGGTGTTCAGTGGAAGGCTCAAAAGATCTAATAAGCGATGCAGTCACAAAAGGACAGCTGATGTCCTGATGACACAATGCAAGCTTACCAGCCTGGATTTCCATGGCATTAGCACAGCATTCTCAGAATTTATTGAAAAATTATGTCCCTTGGAGCTACTCTGATTGAGTGCATTTTTTGGCTTGGGCGAAGCCTTTGTTATAAGTAATGAATAATTGTACCACAAAATTGCCTAGGTGTTGCCTTTTCAAAATTAGTCAGTCTTCTTCCACTGCAACACCCCATAAAGCTTTAGGGATGCAATCCACGCTGGACTAGTGGTTGCTACCAGTCAAATTCTGGAGGCGGCTTCTAGTATATGCGTTGTGTTTGCAATTTCAGGTTACGCCGTATGCCTACCTGATGAGACCCACCTTGGGTCGAAACCGGTCGTAGGCGGCAAAATCTTAAATCTATCCGCAGGTCCAAGATCTGTTTGGGAATATTCATGCACTAGCCTCCCCTCTCGGGGGGAGGACTGGATATTCTCCAGCGGGTTGCGGGGGTAGTCCCTATTACCTTATGTAGTAGGTGTTCAGTGGAAGGCTCAAAAGATCTAATAAGCGATGCAGTCACAAAAGGACAGCTGATGTCCTGATGACAC
>BTPG01000002.1:283078367-283223367 GCA_036245525.1 Semisulcospira habei | reverse complement strand
GATCTATTGGGTTAAAATGGAACCCAAATACTCCCATTGTTGCCGTTCCTAAAACTGATCAGCAGTTTTCAGACTTCAGTCAACACGGCAAAATGAGATCGAAGTGCGTCGCTATACATCCGTAGGTGTCTGTTTATTTCGCAGATTTAAATTGTAATCCGCAGGCAGTGGCGGAGAACACGTTAAGAGTTACGACTGTTGATAGTTCGGCCGTGTACAACTGTGGAGCAACGGTGGAAGAGATAATTGATTGGACATTCACATGAGGCCCGATGATACCGAAGTCTGTTTATAGTGACAACCATGCCGAGAAAGTGATAGCTATTCATAGAACGGTCAAGAGATGAAAAAGCGTAAAGCATCTATACAGTGTGCGCACAAAGTTCTCTCCCAGTTGAAAACGCAGATATTGACAGGTCAGCAAGACTCATAGATCTTCATGAGCACCCGTCTGATGCTGGGGCCCGTGAGGATCTACGTCTCATGGAGATGGATGGGATTAGAGCAGGAGTGTTAATGAGAGGGTCTGTCAATTAGATGTCCATTTATTTTCTCTGGTGCCGGAGGCAGAACATTTTTTTTTCTCCTACTTGTCCCTCTTTTTCCCCGCGGCGATCGCTTTCGGTATTCTTGTTGTCACATGAAAGTGTTCAAGGCGGCATATCGCTCGAGTCACTCTTGTACGAAACAAAAAACAACAAAAAATATCGGGGGGGGGGGGGAGGGGGGGGGGGTGGAATGGATGGGGGTTGGGGAGCGTTGAGTAAGAGGCACGAAGGGAGGGGACAGAGCTGGGCCTGAGACGTAGGCTTCACGGCGTATGGTCTCGTATGTTTCAAGACCTGGGGTGATCGGGAGGGAGAGGGGGAACCGTATGGTGAACGGGCTTGGAAATCAATGGCTTGATGTTTAAGGACAATACTGATCAGACGAACAAACTCGCTGGCCAGACAAAGGTCAATCAGAACCTGCGCCTTGGGAACATAATAATAATAATAATACATAGTTTTATATAGCGCCCTTCCCCACGGACAGCAAGCTCGGAGCGCTTTACAGCACATACAAATAATATTAAAAAGGAGAAAAGTTAGAACGCACTCACTCTTTAAATAAACACCTGCTCGCATCATGCAGGCGACATCACATCACATGAAACGAGCAACCAAAATAAAAAATATATATATATACAAAACAATAAAGGCATTTTCAGAAACGTTCCCCTCAGGACTTATTATGCATATCAACCCATTCAGCCCAGATGCACCACAATAGAATATGTATCGACCATGATATTTCAAGGGTGGTACCAGAATGGCTTGGCGCCTACAGGCGCCAAGCCATTTTGGTACCACCCTTGAACTATCACGGTCGGATCGATCCGGCTATGTCCTAAACTGTCACGTACGCTAGGTTTCTGTTTTCAACCTTGGGGCCCAGTGTGTCGTATCCTGATCATACCCCAGTTTGCAAAAGGTCATCGGGCCAACGTCGACCGCTTTGACTGCGGCCGATGTCAGCCCGATGACCTATTGCGTAATAGGAACCGCCGCGCGAACGGAACGAAACGGCCATGTCCGCTCACTGACATTGTGTACGGCGGGTCATGAACAAGAACACTAAAAAAAAAAAAAAAACAACGGAATACCGGAGGAGCTTCGCGATAAACGTATGTTCGACGTACGATCCTTCAGATTAAATTAACCAAGTCTGCGCGCCGCCCGGTAACTGAATAAAGACTTTAGGATAAAACGGGTGTCGGGCAGCCGGCCCCGAAAAGTCCAATAGCTCTAAATGATCCATGCTCCAGAAACAAACCGCGGCCGAGGGTATGATCGACCATGATAGTTCACGGGCAGTTACCAGAAGAGTCTGGCGCGCCCAGCACCGAAGCTAAGAAGAAAATCAGCAGTTCCCGTTATCTCAAAATGACTGGTTTCGCAGAAACGACCGCAGGAGATATCAGGATCTGACTATGATAGTTTAGGGGCAGTGCCAGATAAGTGCCGAGCTGATCTGGCACTGGTCTTGTACTATCATGCTCGATCCATTTCCCTTAACCAGTCATGATATTTGTCAGAGACCGCGGTTCTGACGAGGCAAGTCGACCGTAGTGTTGTTGCCAATGTTAAGGGCACAGGACCAAGAAATCGAAAGCAATTTGACAGTCAACTAGTATCGCTATTAGTAGTCCGAAGGAGTACCCCAATGCGCAAAAGGCCATTGGGCCGACGTCGGCCACCGTTGGCCCGCGCACAGCCGTGCGCGGGCCAACATCGGCCGACGTCGGCCCGATGGTCTTTGCGCACTGGGACACTGACACTGACGTGGACGACGCCCAGTACTTGAGAGGTTTTCAGATCCTTGAACGGCCGCGTACACACACACACACACACACACACACACACACACACACACACACACACACACACACACACACACACACACACACACACACACACACACACACACACACACACACACACGCGCGCGCGCGCAAGCAACAAGTATACTATCCAATTAACTCATTCTCTCCAGACACACCACAGCAAGATAAGGATCGACCATGATAGTTCAAGGGTGATGCCAGAATAGCTTGGCGCCTATGGGCGCCAAGCTATTCTGGCATCACCCTTGAACCATCATGGTCGATCTGTGTCGTGCACTGCAATGCAGTCTTCAGAGGACAACGGCAACATTTGGGGATGTCGGTGACGAGGTAGAATGAGTTAAATCACATTCCTCAGTTCGACCCGCTGGACTCTCGACAGAGGTACAGCAGCTCAATGACTATACATTCCTAAAATACAGTTGTATACTGCATTATGCTGTTTATGGACAATTTTCGAGAGTCATATAAAAAAAACATTGATTTTTTTTTTAATTCGAATTTTTCACCAAAGAAAATGGTCTTTTGTTTAACCAAGGCAGACGGAGTTGATATTATTTCTAGTTCAATATTTTTTATTTATTTGGGAAACACGTACTGGATGGGAAGACCTTCAACGTGCAAACTCAAGGAAAGCCTCCGATCCAGACTAAAAAGATTGTACAAATACAATGACATAACCCGCAAGAAAGAAAGAAATATACTTAGAACGACCAAGGACGAAAAGGTTTCTGTTGTGTCACTGGTGTTCCAATGCGCGTTTCTTTTTTTCTTCTTCTTTTTTTTTTTTTCTTTTCTTTGTTAACCCCTTGACTTCTACCTATTATGCCGTTCGGCAGAGAAAGATGCGTATTGACACGCATTTTCCGCGAAGTGGTATCGTCAGTAGTAATTAACCCTCTTGTGCATGCAGCCACTGGCCCCGTTCACAATGCTGGTGGCTGCGAATTCACGAAGACGTTAACAATCCAAAGATTGACTTCATAGAGCTCCGCGTCAGCCTCAGTGACGCAAACACGCTTAGCGCGAGTGTAATATCATAAGAGTGGTGTGGAGACTGAGGTGTGACCCGGGCTGTTACCAATGAACTGTAAATTCAATTTCACACACCGCTATCAGCTGAGTTAGACGCCCAATTACATTCCCTGACAGATCTGGGTACAAACGGATTGTGCATGTCAGGGTCGCTTAGTCCGTGTCGTGTCGCTCTGACCCGACCGGAAATCCCCTAACTCTGATTGTTCTACCTGTAGTGCTGTAGATTGTTCTGCTTGTAGCTGGATCATAAATTCTATCTCGAAGATACTAAACTTGTAAGCTGTCCTGTGAAGAGACACCGTGGAGTTCAGGCGACCGATCGACTATGATAGTTTAAGGACGGCGACAGAATAGCTTGGCGCTTGTAGGCGCCAAGCTATTTTGGCATCACCCTTGAACTATCATGGTCGTTCGACATCGTGTTTTAGCGTTCTTGCCAGGGCTGATTGTCGCTGATTTTGAGTCACCTATCAGAGTTCAATTGTGTACTGATCCCCCTTTTAGGAAGATTACAAAGTAGGTAAACGCACTGTCAGGGGAGAGAAGTGTGCATGATCGACCAACGATCATAGATCCAATTTGGTCAAAAACCACACAAAAAACAAAAAAGATAGGAAAGAAGGGGTGCCCTAAGCAAGTGACTGGAAGCAATGCACGTGGAAGCCCCCCCCCCCCACCCCGAAGGGGCGTATCACATATCCCACTGTTTCAACCCCTTGGTGCATGGAAATTTAAGTCTAGGTCCCCCCGCAGAGACAGCCACATTTTACTGTGGTGTCTGCAGGGGCATACATTCCATGCCTCCACCTCCATATGCATTGCTTCCAGTCACTTGCTTAGCGCACCCCTTCTTTCCTATCTTTTTTTGTGTGTGTGGTTTTTGGGCAAATTGGATCTATGATAGTTGGTCGATCATGCACACTTCTCTCCCCTGACAGTGCTTTTACCTACTTTACTTTGCAATCTTCCTAAAATATTATCACTGGTAGTCTCCCCTTTTCTTTTCATTTATTACTACAATATCGACTGCAACCCCTTCCTCCCTTTTAATAGGTTCTCTCTTCGGGTGCATGGAAATTTAGCTCTAGGTGGAGGCATGGAATGTATGCCCCTGCAGACACCACAGTAAAATGTGGCTGTCTTTGCAGGTACGCAAAAGTTCCTGCCTTCCACTAAATTGTCGAATGGTGTGCTGACGAGGTCGCCAAGACCGAAACAGCTGTCCACACCGACTAAATATCTAAACCACACTTGGGGTCCTTTTCCATGCACCAAGGAGCTGGAACATATGAACAGTGGGATATGTGATACGCCTCCCTTGGGAGGGGGGGAGGGGTGGGGGGGGGGGCGGGCTTCCATATGCATTGCTTCCAGTCACTTGCTTAGCGCACCGCTTCTTTCCTATCTTTTGTGTTGTTTTTTTTTTTTTTTTTTTTTTTTTTTTTTTTTTGGGGGGGGGGGGGGGGTGGTTTTAGACCAAATTGGATCTATGATCGTTGGTCGATCATGCACACTCTCCCCTGACAGTGCTTTTACCTACTTTACTTTTTAGTCTTCCTAAAATATTAGCACTGGCAGTCTCCCCTTTTCTTTTCATTTGATCCCCCCTTTATTCTCTCTTGGTGTCTCGTCTGTATACAGTTTTTACTCACCACCATGACACTGTCTCCATTCTTAAAGCGACACACTGCAGGCAGTAAAAGGTTAATAATAGGTCGCAATACCTCCTTCATTAACTCATTCAACTCTGACACGCCACGGCAAGACATGGACAGAGCGTGATAGTTCAAGGGTTGTGCCAGAATAGCTTGGCGCCCATAGGCGCCAAGCTATTCTGGCACAACCCTTGAACTATCACGCTCGATCTGTTTCCAGAAGTGTAATACAGTCTTCAGGGGGCAAGTTCGAAATTTGCGGATGTCGGTCCTGGAGCAGAATGTGTTAACGTTCTAATAAATGTCGTGCAATAATGTTGGGGAAAAAAATGGGCTTACTTAAATTATAAAGTTTCGGAATATCGTAAAATGAAAAACTTGTCTGCTGTTATTTCTCTCGCAAAAGAGATCCTTCCGTTACGCTCAAAAAGCAGTGAAATACATCTGGTACCTGTGCCTACTCACATGGACTGTGAAAAGAAGGGTAAGAAAGTCTAAGTTGAGGCAAGACAACATCGATAACCCGTTGTATCGGCGAATTTTAGCAATCAAAGTCCGCAAGGGAGCAGATCGCAATGAAAGACAAAATCTTCCCTCATCAGACACACAAGCACGCACGCGCACGCGGGCGCGCGCGAGTAAAACTTTAAATGTGCGACCAGTTTAAGCGGAAATCATCAGGATTTGGCGTCTTTGCTTCAACACAGCGGGGACACCGGAAGTCTCAGTAAAAAGACGGAAGACAAAGACATTTTTGGAAAACACCGCCCGACTCCTGATCACCGGCGGAACCTCAGGGGCGTTTCAGGTTCCGGTTTAGGTCATGCTGACTGACGTCATCGTCAGTTTGATAAACGTGAATAAGTTTATCAATCTGGAGACGACTTAGTCTTCAGTTCAAATGGGATCCTGCGAGTGGTTTTTTTTTTGCGTTTCAAACACGCAACCATCCACAGGCATTGGTTTGATTCAAAACTTCAAAAGTCAAAGGAACATGGATAAAAAGTGGTTTCAACTAGAGATTTAGATTCTCATGAGCCCCCGCAACTGCGGGGGCTCATGAGAATCTAAACCTCTTGTGGCTGGTTGGTGTTTCATTTTTCTCAAAGTGAAGGCAATTTGCCTCGCTCTCTTGAATATCGATCTCATGTAGGCCCTATGTATATAATATGCCTGTACGCTGGGGCCTGGAAGGGTGTGCTATATAATTATGCACATTTGGACATTTATAACGTTTTATTGCAAGGAATTGCTGTCAAATACACACACACACACACACACACACACACACACACACACACACACACACACACACACACACACACACGCACGCACGCACACACACGTGATTAAAAGAAAAAAATACCAAGCGATTTAGCGACACAGGCATGCAAGACAAGAGTAAATCGATGCCGACAAAATAGTTTTGTTTTCATTCCTACGTCACACGACCAATCACAGCTCGTGAGGATGTATACCTCTTGCAGTAGTGTGGAGTCCATTTTTTTCTCTGCAGTGAACTTGAGAAGCCGGCTGAGCAGGGAGGACAGGAGGCTTTTGCATGAGTGAGCTTAGTCCTGCGCCAGCCACTAAGCACGGTGCACCGCGATAGCGGAGCACCGTGCTTAGTGGGTGGCGCAGGACTAAGCTCTCTCATGCAACTTGTCCCTCCTCTTTCCTGAAACGTGATAGGGACACGGAATACGCACGTCTCAAACCCAAAGCAACGCTCGAGCCAGGCATTGCTGTCCAAATAGATCTAATGCGTGCCGGCCGTATGAGCCTGGTTTTGGATGTTTACGTCATTCATTCAATGTGTGCTGGTCTGTGATAACTTTTGGGCCTCTCGTCGCATAGCCGTCAGGTCCAAAATCACATACAAGCGCCGGCACACATTTGGCACCCTAGTGACGCGTGCACACTTGTCTGTTCGGCTAGTCGCCCTTTGATATCTGTACAGAATATTGTCTGGCCGCAATAAAATATAATAATATTAATAATGAGCACTTGTATAGCGCCTAACCCTCGGATTAGAGCTCTAGGCGCTTAACAAAAGCTAATTGTACAAAAATAACTAATTACAAAAAAGCAATTTACAACAACAACAAAAATAATAATAAAAAAAAAATTAAAAAATTAAAATAAAAAACACAACGCACTCCATAAACAATCTATAAAGTCACCATTCAAAAATACTACGCTAATGGATTCATACTCGCACTCACGCACGCGCGTGCACACACACACACACACACACACACACACACACACACACACACTACTGCTAATGCTAATAGTATTGAGATGACTTTAACATGACAGGCCTGTGACAAAAGTCATTCGTAGCAGACAGAAAAAAGATGGGTCAGTCGTTAGCTCATTCAGCCTGGCACACGTATTTCCCAAATTTTGGAGGCGTCATCTAACGACTATGCATCCGTTGCGGTTGATGGATCGACCGTGATAATTCAAGGGTAGTGCCAGATTAGCTTGGTGCCGACAGGCGCCAAGCTAATCTGGCACTACCCTTGAATTATCATGGTCGATCCATCTCCTGCTGTAGTGCGTCAGCGCTGAATGGTTTATGGTTCGCTATTTGTTTAGTGTACGAGCTTTGACACTCGTTTTGCCTAGTAAATATGTTGTGTTCCGGGTTACGTTGCCGGGTTTCACTGAAATTTAAGACAATGTTAGGGTGAGCGTGTTAACTCGTTTAAGCCTTCAGAACCGCACCTCGATGGCTTATGACGTCATCAACGACCTTACAGTCACGAATGGAAAATGTCCATGAAGCATCTGCAGTGGATGCATTGTAGAGGAGACAGTGTATTAGTGTTGGTGCATGTGTGGGCGCATTGTGTGGAAATCGCACCGCTGCAATAAAATATTGTTAGAACTGTTAAGGCCCCGCTACACGAGCCCGGTTTTGAGGCCGATTCCCGATCAGTTTTCGAATCGGTAGGTGATCGGGCCGGACTAAAAAACGTGTGCACTGCCACACTGACATTTCCCGACTTGTTTAACCGTGGGTTTGAACCGAAGATCAAAGTCGTACCTGTTCTGCAAAATGAATGCTAGTTTTGACAGTGATGATGATGTGCTTGCATTATCAGCAGTTTTGCATCATATTCGGGAAGAGGCGTGCGAAACATCAGCGGCAACGGTGGTGGTACTGATCACAACAGGCGTGTTCGGCCATTTGCAAACTGTGAATAAACGACGTGCTTTGCGAAACGCGCTCTGATTGGTTGAAGCTTACAACCGGGGCCGAATCGGATCGGGAAAATAGAGCAGGTTCTAGACACCCGATTCCCAACCGATTGGGACCGGATCGGATAAATGACGTCATCCGATCGCAATCGGATCGGAATCGGCTTCAAAATCGGGGCACAACCGGCTCGTGTGGCGGGGCCTTTACTCCAGTGTGGTCTACAACCTTGTGCCACGTGTGACGAGCTGCAGCCGAGTGAAGTTTCTTTACACGAAGAACCCTACGTACGTGCGTCTGGTGCTATGATTGTATCATCCTACAATTACGACTACCACGTAACAACTCCAATAATTGATACGCAGATGCGGAACCCTCTCATGTCCAGTTGCCCAGTTACGCTTGACCGTTACGCTAAAATATCAACCTTTCGCTTTATATGTTAGCAAGTCATGTTGATTCTTTAACTCATTACACCCTGCGAGGCCGATTAAAAAAAAAAATTGCTTATTGTCCCTCTATGACGGCTTCATTACAGATTAGGAGACAGCTCGACCATTTCAGTTCAAGGGTGGTGCCAGAACAGCTTGGCGCCTCCGGCGCCAAGCTATTTTGGCACCATCCTTGAACTATCATAGTCAAATTAATTTCAAGTAGTAGTGTATCAGGATGAAAAGGGTTAAATGCCTTCGATAAACGAAAAGTAGGTCAAGGCGTTATAGGGCTGATTCTAATTCATACTGACTCCGGTGACACTGCACGCTGGTTGGTTTTCGACTCGGATATGACGTCAAAGTTGTCGGCAACATTTCGTACATTGTATGAGAGACGCAGGGTGTCAAAAGTGTTGATGCTGAGGTCACCTGAAAGATCGCGACCCTGCTCGAACCTTCCAGTCTAATGTAGGTCAAACGTTACAACATTGTAGCTAAACTACGCATCACAACAAAAATCGATCGCAATTCTCGGTGCAAAAGAAAATGAATCCTACTAAAAAGGTACCTAATTCTTATCCAAAATAACTCAAATAAATATCGGATCTTTCCTATGATTAACACAGACGCATGCTCTCAAAGAATAGCACAACCACAAACGTAACAGGAGTATGAAAACATGCAAAGAAGTACCCAACGGAGAAAGAAACACGCTTAGAAAAGACGGGTACAACACAATTTATTAATATTTCGGGTAAATACCCTTTGTCAAAATAGACAAACAAACAAACATAGAGATTAGCCGCTACTTATCTTCAATGAAAACATGGCTTGAAAGCACATGTAATGCACATTGCAGAAATTTTGAATATGAAATAATTGATTTGTAGGGGAAGTTCTGGATTTCTAACGGTTATATTTTTTTCCAGATTTCTTTTGCGTCAGCTTAGAGCACCGTAAACAATCCACACTGAACGTTAATTTATGAACCTCTTCACTGCCGAGAAAATATTGAACACGATCCAACTGCAAGAGACATAGATCCTCATGAGCCCCCCTCGACTGCGGATTAATATGTGGATATATGCGGATTAACTCATTCTACCCCAACACCGAAATCCCCAAATGTTGCCGTTGTCCTCTGAAGACTGCACTTTGGAGCAGGACACAGATCGACCATGATAGTTCAAGGGTGATGCCAGAATAGCTTGGCGCCCATAGGCGCCAAGCTATTCTGGCATTACCCTTGAACTATCATGGTCGATCCTTATCTTGTTGTGGTGTGTCTGGGGTAGAATGAGTTAATAAGATCAATATGTATTCATGTTTTGTGCATGGTTGTGGCTTTGGTCGTTGAATGAAAGAAAACATTTCAGAAACAGAAATGTGCGTAAAGTGGCAGAAAGAGGGTAAACAAATATGATAGGAAAATGGCTTTCCACAATGTGTTCAGTGTAGCTATAGCTTTCACCACTAATGAATCCATTAAATTGTAACCCATTCAGCCCTGACGCACTACAGCAGGAGATGGGTCGACCATGATAATTCAAGGGTAGTGCCAGGTTACTGCCCTTGAATTATCATGGTCGATCCATCTCCTGAAACTGGTGCATAGTCATTAGATGACGCCTCCAAAATTTGGGAAGTACGTGCGTGGGGCTGAATGAGTTAATAAGATTAATATGTATTCATGTTGTTTGCATGGTTGTGGCTTCTGGTCGTTGAACGAAAAAGCATTTTAGAAACAGAAAATTACGTGAAGTGGCAGCCAGAGGGTTAACACCTCTGACAGAAAAAATGGCTTTCCACAATGTGTTCAGTGTAGCTCAAATTCGCCACTAATGAACCCATTAAATCTCCGCCGTGAGTTGGCCTTAGTTGCCTGCTCAGCGTTCAAACCCAAATAACTAACCATTAAATCTAAAGGCTGCATTTCTCATATTCTGGAGGTGTCACCTAAGGGATGCCAGTTGCAGAAGATGGATCGACCATGATAATTCAAGGATAGTGCAAGGTTGGCTCTAAGCTGATCGGGCCGCACCACTCTTGAACTATCATGGTCGATCCATCTTCTGCTGTAGAGTCAGGGCTAATATGGGTTACACCCACAGTCCACCCTGATAGCCGAGGTGTAGGCATAATATCTCCTTCAAACTTCTTGTTAACTCGTTCAACTCCGACACGCCACGGCAAGAAATGGATCGCGCGTGATAGTTCAAGGCTTGTGCCAGAATAGCTTGGCGCCCGTAGGCGCCAAGCTATTCCTGCACAACCCTTGGACTATCACATTCGATCTGTTTCCAGAAGTGTAATACAGTCTTCAGAGGGCAACTTCAAAATTTGGGGATTTCGGTCCCGGAGCAGATTGTGTGAAGGTATTTGAGACACAGTAGGCTGCATATCAAAATGGAACAGGAAACACATCCATCATTGTTTTTCTGTGATAATGGCTCCTTGATTGCAAATACCTGCGTGACACTTTTTTGGTGTGTTTTTAATGCCTGTCAGTATACATTACTAATAAGATGCGATCAGTTTTATGTCAAGACGCGCTAAGCCTAGATAGATAATTGTTTTTGTTTTCCGACCTACGTCACACGACCAGTCACTTTAGCGCAAACCGTGCCATGTGACCGTGATATAAAAAAAACCTGTAGTGAAAAATGGCGGACGTTTTGTAGCCCTCTCGATGACGCATCTTGGATGCCAGTTTTGTTCTATAAAAGATCGCCGAACGTTCTAAAGTACAAAGTTACTTAGTGTTGTTCGAAACAACAAGCACACTCAGTACTGGAGACGGCAACGTCATGACATATTTTACATTACGTCATAAGTCTATTATGTATAAAGGTATATTCCTTTGACGTCAGTCATGTCTGGCGTGATCCAGGTAGCAAGATGTCTTCTTGATTGCTTTTACGAAAATAGTGGAGGAATGAAAACAAATACGTTATTGGTCGGAGGGGATTGCTGCACGGACCCTTGTAGGCCTTCGGGAGGACAAAGGAACCATTGTACCCCTCAGGCCTTCGGGGTGCAATGTTTCCTTTGACCTCCCTCAGGCATACAAGGTTCCGTGTAGCATACCCCTCCGACCAATAAATTATATTGTTTTTCTACCTACGTCACACGACCAGTCACTTTAGCGCAAACCGTACCATGTGACCGTGATATAAAAAACCCTGTAGCGAAAAATGGCGGACGTTTTGTAGCCCTCTCAGTGACGCATCTTGGATGCCAGTTTTGTTCTATAAAAGATCGCCAAACGTTCTAAAGTACAAAGTTACTTAAAGTTGTTCGAAACAACAAGTACACTCAATACTGGAGACGGCAACGTCATGACATATATTAAATTACGTCATAAGTGTATTATGTATAAATGTATATTTCTTTGACGTCGGTCATGTCTGGCGTGATCCAGGTCGCAAGATGTCTTCTTGATTTCTTTTACGAAAATAGTGGAGGTATGAAAACAAATACGTTATTGGTCGGAGGGGTTCGCTGCACGGACCCTTGTAGGCCTTCGGGAGGTCAAAGGAATCATTGTACCCCGAAGGCCGAAGGCCTGAGGGGTACAATGATTCCTTTGACCTCCCTCAGGCCTATAAAGGTCGTGTAGCGAACCCCTCCGACCAACAACTTATATTGTTTTCATCCCTACGTCACACGACCAATCACTTTAGCGCAAACCGCACCAAGTGATCGGGATATAAAAACCCTTATAGCGACAAATGGCCGACTTCTTGTAGCCCTCTTTGTGACTCGTCTTGGATGCGAGTTTTGTTCTGTAAAAGACCACCAAACCGTTCTAAAATACAAAGTTACTTAGTGTTGTTCGAAACAACAGGCACACTACTGGAGACGGCAACGTCATGAAATTTTTTTAATTACGTCATATGTCTATTATGTATAAATGTACATTCTTTTGTCGTCAGTCATGTCTGGTGTGATCCAGGTCGGCAGAGTTCTTCTTGATTTCTTTTACGAAAACATTGGAAGAATAAAAAATCAAAACAAAACAAAACAAAAACCGTTATTGGTAGCAGGGGCTTGCTGCACGGACCGTTGTAGGCCTTCGGGAGGTCAAAGGAACCATTGTACCCCTCAGGCCTTCGGGGTGCAATGGTTCCTTTGACCTCCCTTAGGCCTACAAGGGTCCGTGTAGCAAACCCCTGCTACCAATAACTTATAATGTACACCTACAGGTACAAACAGTTCATTTTTCTTCAGTTTGAGCTAAACCAGAAAGTTACGTCTGCGGAAGGCGTGTTTTAGGGTGTGGAACACTTGTCTTTATTTCGCACATTTGTTCTTCAACCCAGACAAACATGGTGACCTTTTTTTTTATATAATGTAATTTGTACTCCCGAGATTCAAGTCAAAGTAGAATATATTTAAAACCCCGAGTCTTTGTAACTGAATTCAGTACCTAATCAATTCTCTTTTTCTCGACTTTTCGAATGTAAACTACACTTCGGCTTGCTGCATCGGCAATGAGCTGATCTTTCACGGATTTAAACCCCTTTACTGACGAGAAAAAGTGAACACGATCCAACTACAAGAGACATAGATCTTCATGAGCCCCCGCGACTGCGGGGGCTCATGAGGATCTATGCCTCTTGCAGAGACCAATTTGTAACCACTTTTTGGGGACGATTTGGCTTTTGGTCGTTGAATGAACAACAGAAATGTACGTGCAGTCGCAGGAAAGGGCCTGCCCCGTACGACAAAGGTAGTCTACATGTCTTTCACTGCCAGGCACACGTTTCGGATTCCTCTGCCGTCAAGCTGCAGGAGAAGATGCTACAATGACAGCACGAGGGTAGTGCCTGATGAGCTCGGCGCCAGCCCAGTTTTCACTGTGAGGATCTGCCTCTTGCAGTTAGCTGGATTGTCTTCACTTTTTTTCTGGGCAATGAAGGATCTGAACCTTCCCTGCTGCAGTCAGCGTGATGAGCTCGGCGCCTGTCCACTACCACTATCTGCCGCTACCCTTGTGCTTTCATGGTCGATACATCTCCAGCATGCCTTAAGAAGGGAAAGAGTTACGCTTTACATGTCAGACGGTCGCAGAGTCTGCTAGGACAAGGATGCTGATTAAAAAATTTCAGAACATTTTTTTTTTTTACACGCCGACTTCTTTCTTAGAATTTCCCGACTTTCAGGAAGTTTTCGTCTGCTTTCTTTGTTTATGGGCCTTTATTCTCTGCAACGTAATTAAGAGCGACATAGCCTTACAAAGAAAGTTTTTTTTTTTTCAACTTTGGACACAAATTTTGAAGCCGACGGCGAATCTAAGCGAGATACGTTGGCTGCATTATAAATATCCACCCGCGCAGCTACTGTACGCATCGACTTTCCCATAGGCATTCGATAGTGAATTTCTTAAAGATAAATCGTCAAGTACTGAATTATCACGGTCATAAACGGGAGGACTACCACGGTGGGTCCGTCTCCTGAAGCAGCTGTTTTGAATCTGTTGCAGGACGCCTTTGCTAATGAAAGAAACTTTCACAGCAGTGAAAGTGTCAAGTTAACCCTTATCATCCTGATACACCCATTGCTTGAAATGAGTTTGACTGATAGTTCAAGGGTGTTGCCAGAGTAGCTTGGCGCCTCCGGCGCCAAGCTATTCTGGCACCACCCTTGAACTAGAACAATTCATACATCTCCTAATCTGTAATGTAGGCTGCACTGATAGGACAATAAGCAAATTTTACAAAATCAGCCTCAGGATGTAATGGGTTAAGCGAAGTATAGTGATGGGCAAATTAAATGCGACATCTTTGGTTTCGTCGGAAACGAGTGTTTCCGATGAGTGCAAAAATGTAGCATTTCGTTTGCTCGTCATTATGCATGTAGCATCGAATACTGACATGTCATCGAAATACTACTGAGCCTCCACCGATTGTTGTGGCGTTTGGCCGTCCAGTGAAGACAGATTTCAGAAACACGGGAAGGCCGGAAGGGCCCGGGTCAATACGGGTAGTAGCAAATAATTATACTGACGAGCAAAAGAAATGCGACCTTTTTTTGGAATCATCGAAAACAAGTGTTTTCGGTGATTCAAAAAATGTCGCATTTCCTTTGCGGCTCGTCAGTATAGCACAAATGGGCTGTTTCTACTACCCGTCGCCGAATGTGGCAACGATCATCCTGTGCCTGTGGTTTGTGACTAAATATATAGCCGTACACGTGGCTGGTAGTAGAATGCAGTACAGCAAAACCTGTTTACCTTTTGTGGTTTCAGTTTCTGCTGACGCAGAACTGTGTCTCGTTAATTCAATATCCCAGGAACATGGATTCAAAAGGATGTCAGCGAGAGGCATAGATCCTCATGAGCCCCCCGCAACTGCGGGGGCTCATGAGGATCTATACCTCTTGCAGTTGGGTAGTGTTCACATTTTCTCGGTTTTAAAAGACAGATGCTATTTCACGAGAAGTCTGGAAGGACAAAAAGCGCCTCCTGTCACTAACCCATTCAGCCCTGACGCACTACAGCAGGAGATGGGTCGGCCATGATAATTCAAGGGTAGTCGGCGCCAAGCTAATCTGGCACTACCCTTGAATTATCATGGTCGAGCCATCTCCTGCACTGAATAGGTGCATAGTCGTTAGATGACGCCTAGCGCCTCCAAAATTTGGGAACGGTGCGTCGGGCTGAATGAGTTAAGGACCACTATTTAGGTGGCCACATGCAGCCGCCTAAATAGTGGTCGTTAACAACAGGCGACACTTTTTGGTCTTTTAATGACAAGTGATCTCTAATAAGGGTGATCGCTGAAAGCAGGCTCTACCGTACATGCCCCTTGCCCTTTATTTAGCATTTAGCAGCGGACTACTAAAAATACCGACTGTCCCAGGCGTGTATCCATTCCATGTTTGCATTAAAAAATAATTATATATATATATATATATATATATATATATATATATATATATATATATATATATATATATATATATATATATATATATATATATATATATATATATATATATATATATATATATATATATATATATATATATATATATGGGAATGGTTTTGTTATGTGTTTTTCAGTTGTATGTGTGTGCGTAGATTAAAATAATTTTTGAAAGGTAGGCCTAGTGAGATGCTGCATACATACATTTTGTGTAATGCGCTTAGAGCCCACTGCTCCTGGGGATTCAGCGCCATATAAATGCTCTTTATTATTATTATTATTACTATTATTATTATTATTATTATTCGAGACTTGCAGTGTACAGATACGCGGCGTATGCAGAATGTCTCGAATGTTTGTTTTTTTCTGTTGTATTTTATTTAACCACTTAAGATTCCTTCCTCCTATGCCTGTCGACAAGCATGCATCACAAACTCAATGATCTGAAACCTGTCATGTAGATAATTATCTTTCCCGCTGAGCGTGTTAACCCCCCTCACTGCCGAAAAAAACAAACGCGGTGAACGAAATCCAACTGCAAGAGACATATAATATATAATTTTGTATACGTTCTGCCTCAGTATGAGGAGAGGCCTAGAGCTCTAATCTGAGGTTAGGCGCTATACAAGTACTCATTATTATTATTATAGGTTAAATTCAGACACGTCACAGTGAATCCATGTACTTCCTGATTTATGATTCATGCATTAACCCTTTCCCTAACACTGGACGCATATTTGTTCCTGAAATCTTTGTTAATCAGACAACCCAAAAGTCATAAACCGTCGAAGGAACATGGATTCAAATTGGCCAAAGCAAGAGACATAGATCCTCATGAGCCCCCGCTGTCGCGGGGGCTCGTGAGGATCTATGTATCTTGCAGTTGGATCGCGTTCTCTTTTCCTTGGCAGTGAAAGGCTTAAAAACGATCAGGGGATGATGAACTTTTATATATTCTGTAAGTCGTGGCGACAGACGTCTGCTCACGGTGGCCGGACTCGTGATACAAAAACCAAGTTGTTTAACATGCATAGAAATACCCACCAGAGAAAGCAACACCCTTATAAAGGACAAGAACAACACAATTAACCCAATCAGCCCTGACGCACTACAGCAGGAGATGGATGGACCATGATCATTCAAGGGTAGTGCCAGATTAGCTTGGCGCCTGTCGGCGCCAAGCTAATCTATCCCTACTCTTGAATGATCATGGTACATCCATGTCCGGCAACTGGTGCTTAATCATTAGATGACGCCTCCAAAATTTGGGTAATACGGCCGTCGGGCTGAAGAGTTAAGTGTTGTACTGGACCTCTCTAAATGCGTTTCTTTCTTTTCTGCAGGCTTTTTTTATTATTTTTTTTTAAATTTCATTTTCACACGCTTGGCAGTCATCGTTTTTGTGGTCTGGATTTTGCGGAGGATAATATCCAGACACTGGTAACCCCGTGCATCCCCACTGATCATCCTTTCTCTCACCGATTCATACGCGCAATGACATCGGCCACTAGCGAGAGATTTGAATAATCGTGTTACACGCTGCTTAAGGAGACGGCAGCAAGGCATTCAAGATTTAATGCGAGTCCCCTACGGGTACAGATTTTGTGGCAGAAGTATGATGTTATATGATTACTGACAATACTTGTGGGCGATGAAAATTTATGTGTGCAGGCCTGTGATTTTGGACCTTACGGCTCTACCGAGCCGTAAGGTCCCAAAATCACAGACCAGCACACGGTTCTTAGATAACCGTAGTCGTAGTGTCCAAAGTCACAAACCAGCCTACAATTATTGCGTGAGGTCGTCTGGTGCACATTTCCAAGGCCTTATTTCAAGCTCGGTGGATAACCGCAGGACTACTGTACAGTGTAGTCTGTAATGAGAGCACCATAAGTCTATTGCTACATAGTAATAGACTTATGATAGCAGATATGTAATACACATTTTATGCTGTTTACTAATTGACACTTTGTACGTAATTTTGACACTTCATACACTGTAAATAATAATAATAATAATAATAATAATAATAATAAAATAATAATAATAATAATAATAATAATAATAATAATAATAATAATATAATAATAATAATAATCTTTGAACACCTTGCTCACTTCAACACACAATATGCACAAAGCAAAGCCTGGGTATGTCAATAAATCGACTGGAGAAAGTGCAACCTGCAGGCTATTTGTGGGCACGAGGATTGTGTAATTTTGCTCTTTTTTTTAATTTATTTATTTATTTTTTTTTGTTTTGTTGGGGAAGGGGGTGGGGAGAGGTGGGGGTGGTGGGAGGGTGGTGGGGGGTGGGGCCGGGGGGGGGGGGGGCAGTAGTATGAATTTATAGATTAATGAGAATTCAGTCATAGACGTTAACTGATTAATGACCCTTGACAGTGAATACATAGAAGCACTGGACCCTTTGCTCAAAAACGTGTTCCTCATAACAGACATATAGGAATACCTTAAGCCATTTAGACCCGATGCACTACAACAGGAAATACATCGACCATGTTAATTCAAGGGCAGCGCCAGATTAGCTTGACTCCTGTTGGCACCAAGCTACTCTGGCACTACCCTTGAATTATCATGATCGATCCATCTCCTGCAAACTGGTAAATAGTCGTGAGGTGACACCTCTAAAATTTGGATAATGCGGCCGGTCTTGGGGTCAAAATGGACACATAACTAAAGACACTTCCTAGAATGAGGCTTCACATATCTCTCATAGTTTGGGCTGGCTATTTAAATTATATCATACTGAGGCTAACAGCTTCAAATCAGTGTGTACACTGCCATATGCAAGCTACATTATAGTACTTACAGATAAGGATATAGACCAATGGCTTTAGTTCAAGGGTGGTACCAGAATAGCTTGGCGCCTAGTCGTCACAGAGGCGCCAAGCTATTCTGGCACCACCCTTGAGCTATTTCAGTAAAACGTATTTCACACACTGGTGTATTCCGAATGATAAGGGTTAAATCGACTAATAGTCTGAACTCTATGGTTCATTTTCTCACGTACTCCTTAGTTGGGGATAGCCTAGAGCTATCGACAACGGGACTTCAGCGAACCGCGTACTTCTTGTAGACGATTATTTACCGTGTTTCAAGTCAACGGTGTGCATGCGTTGCCCTCGGTAGGGGTCGCTCTCAGTAATTACATTTTCCCCTCTTTATTCATGCTCTTTTTAGAGGCCACACGTCTTTTTGTGACTTGTATCATTCCATAATCCATTCCTCGCCATTGGACGCAAATTATATTTCTGAAATCTTTGTTAACACCAAAGACACAAAACGGAAACATTGCCGCACGCCGTCCCTCCTCTCTTTTTGTTGGTTTAATCATAGATATCCTTGACACATTACAACGGGATATGGACCGACCGTGGTAGTTCAAAGGTTTTTCACGAATTCTTGAACTGACTTGTGGCTGAATTGTAAGGTATCTTAAGATGACCGTAATTTATATAGAATTTCGACTCTTTTCGGACTCACTGCCTTCACTTTGAGAAAAATGGAACACCAACCAACCACAAGAGGTTTAGATACTAATGAGCCCCACAGTTGCACACACACACACACACACACACACACACACACACACACACACACACACACACACACACACACACACACACACACACACACACACACACTCCACACACCCGCTCACACACACGCATACAATCACGCACGCACACACATACACGCACACTCACAACACACGCATACACACATGCACACACACATGCACGCACGCACACACACACACACACACACACACACACACACACACACACACACACACACACACACACACACACACACACACACACACACTTACATTCACACACAAACTCATGCACACTCCGACCCCCAAAACCGTAGCAAGCAATGAAAAAAAAAAAAAAAACTCAATGCACAGAAACTTGAGAGCAGTTAATTTCATTTTCTTGTCATAGCTTTCATCCGTGATTGACAGGTCGGGGCAAACACAGCGTTATTGGCATGATTAGTTGGGCAATCAAACGGACTAGACCCGACATAGCCTTCTACTCGCGGAGCTGGACTGGCCCTGTTTAAAATAACCCATTCACTTTCAGTGAACAGTGATCGCGTTTTTAAATCATTGTGAATTCAACGTGAAAGATCCCCAGCAACAAAGTGGTGTCAGCAAGAGGCACAGATCCTCATGAGCCCCCGCAACTGCGGGGGCTCATGAGGATCTATACCTCTTGCAGCTCGGTCGTGTTCATATCTTATCGGTGTTGAAACGCCCTGAAACATTTCAAGATATGGATCGACTAGAGTAGTTGAAAGGTGGTGTCCGGCTTTAGCGCTTATCCCACTCAGCCCTGACACACTACAGCCAGAGATGGGTCGGCCGTGTTAGCTCAAGGGTGCGTACATCGAGAATAGGTTGTTTATCATTACGTCGGAAGACCTTTTGTTTGGTTAAGACGGAGTTGCGCCACAGGGCAGTCAGCGCTGTAGTAACGCAGTTTTCATTTCATAATAACTGCCGAATTATTCAATAAAAGAGAGAGACGGCGGTAATTAAAATTGGATTACTGTCGACATCGGATTGCAAAGGGGCATAGATCCACATAAGCCCCCGCAGGTGCGGGGGCTCATGAGAATCTATGCCTTTTGCTTGCCTTATATTTCATATTTATGTGCCAGACGTATAGGATGGAGGGATATCAGGTAGTGAATTCGTGATGATCATTTCTAGCTGCTGTCACAGAAAGGCCGGGTTAACCCGGCCCTTTCCCTGACAGTGGTCGCCATTTTTAAGTCCCTTCTATTTATAGAAGGGACTTTTTAGGACAGGTCGCAGTGGGGCGAATTTAATAGCATGTCCATGATGTCAAAGGCAGGCAGGCTAAACCTCTAACAATTGAAGTAACAAGATAAAAAATTACGTCATGTCTAGTTACGCTAACATCGTTGCGAAGCGCCGTATGTGCGTATGTATGTATGTGCGCATATATGTAAACAAGAGAATCTCCAATATTTCTGTACACGCAAGGTTGAAACTTGGCGAAATACTTTCTTAAGTGGGTGGCTAAGAGAGCCTCCGAGCATATTGTAATTGAATCTCTCATTGAAGACATAAACAAACGTTTATAGGAAGTCGGTTGACCCAGATTAGAGTCCGTAATTTTTGTCATAATTACTTGAATTTTTGCATATAGCTAGTTTGGAGAAAGACATTGGATGAGTTCGTTAGCCAGCTTTATATCCTTTCAACTTCTTTAGTAAAAATTAATTCTTTTCAGAATATAATTAAAACAGTAAAAAAGCTTGACTTCTAGAGAAAGTCAGACAATGCCCGTGACGTAAAAGAAACAATCCGTCGCCACGCAGAAATATGACGTAATTCTCTCACACACATATGCGCGCATCTCCAAGAGGCATAGATCCTCATGTGCCCGGAGGGCGCATGAACATCTATGCCTCTTGAGGATTTTGAAGCGCGCGCATGCATTCACGCACACACACACATCGACGCGCTTTCAGAAGAGCATGCAGGTGTACTTAGTATAGCATGATGTAGCTAGGTAAAGTCAGCCTGATTTCACACAAATTATAGCAAGACTGAAATTGTACCGTGAAATTCTAGTTTTGTCTTGAATCGAAAGCGGAACTCATATCACGTTAAATATAAAATTACGTAAAAACAAAAAACCCCAAACAAACAAACAAACAAAACAAAAAATCCGTCATGACAAATGACCGGCTTTGACAAACCAATGACACATATTCCCGCATCTTCAAGAGGCATAAATCCTCAAGTGCCCGGAGGGTGCATGAACATCTATGCCTCTTTAGTCACAAACCAGATAGGTGAGGCAGGGGATCTAACTGTTTGTCTCAGTGTCCAGCGCTGTGATTCCCCTTGGTTTGTATACAATTCTGCCAGCGCTAGCCTCACCTCCGACCACATAAATTATAGTAGCGCACCTTCATGTTTGTGTATGTATGTTTCTCCTGCCTACTTCCTAAATTCCGGAGAAAGACATGGGTTATATAAGAGACCTGATCCATTCTTTTTGAGGATGGAAATGATCGTCTTGTTCTATACCTGCGTATTTCTCTGTGGGCTGGCGATTGGGTGCCTGATAGGCGGGGGCAGGGGATCTAACTGTTTGTCTGTCCAGCGCTGTGATTCCCCTTGGTTTGTATACAAATATGCCTCTTTAGGATGTTTGCAGCGCGCGCATGCACGCACGCACACACACACACATCGACGCGCTTTCAGAAGACAAGGTAGGTGTACTTAGCATAGCGTCAACCTGATTTCACACAAATTATAACAAGACTGAAAATGTACCGTGAAATTCTAGTGTTGTCACCATTTTCCCACGTCTAGAAGCAAAAGCGAATCTCATATCACGTTAAATATAAAATTACGTAAAAACAACAACAAAAAAAAAACACAACGTCATGACAAATGACGTTTGACAAACCAATGACGCGTATGGACTGCGCGCGCCCTTTATAGAGTTCACTTGACTATGACGCATTGGCACATCTGCGAGGCTTTTTCAAAAGGAGATATTTCAACATCAGAATCAAGTCAAAGACAAACGCTAGAGACCCTTGACAGCGAAGACAGCCCTCATATAGAAGGGACATTGTGGGTTATGGTTCATCCCATCTTGTTGTTTCAGAAATCTTTGCCAGCTCAAAGAGCCGCAACCGTCCAAGGAACATGGATACAAAGTGGTGTCAGCAAGAGGCATAGATCCTCATGAGCCCCCGCAACTGCGGGGGCTCATGAGGATCGATGTCTCTTGCTGTTGGGGGCCGTTCACTTTTTCTCGACAGCGAAGGCGTTAACCCCGTTCTGTGCCGAGAAAAACTGGAACACCACCCAACTGCAAGAGGCCTATAGATCCTCATGAGCCCCCGCAGTCGCGGGGGCTCATGAGGATCCATACCTCTTGCTGACGCCACTTGCTGACATTACTCTTTTCCTGAGAATGAGACAGCTTGAGACAGCCCTTGACGACCTTAAAGTGCTCGATGTCGCGTAACCCTTTCACCGCCGACACAAATCAAACACCACCCAACTGCAAGAGGTGTAGATCCTCATGAGCCCCCGCAGTCGCGGGGGCTCATGAGGATCTATACCTCTTGCTGGCATGATTTTTAATCCATTTAATCCTGGGACAGCTAGGGCTTTTTGTGTGCAATCAACAGATACTGCAGGCGGAAACAGTCTGCGTCAAGAGCCCCTGGACAGGTTAAAACACGACTGACCTGGAAAAGCAACTTTATTTACTTTGAAACAAATAGCATTGTAAGCACGTTTCTTTGAAGTTTTATAATACCGAGGGAATAACAAAAAGCGCGTGCAATTTCCTCTCTTTCAAACTTGCGTCAGGTCCGAGTTTCTCGGTTGTTGTCTCCCCTTCCCATTTTTTGTGTGTGAGTGGACAACTTCAGAATGTTTCAGGTCAGTGTGGACCTGTAATGTAATTGTTCTGTGCATCGTTTTTGACGCCTGAGTTTTATTTAGTAAACGCCAAAAGGGATTTGTCAGGTTTGGTTTGCTCAGCATAGGGTTTAACCATTTGGCTGTCGGCAGCGGTTTTAGTCACGGTGATCCCTGCGACACACACCGCTACCGACATGCAAAAGGTTAAACGTTATGCAGTTCATTTGTTTTAGCTATCAGTTGCAACAATGTTACATGTACCTTTCCTCCAATCTAATTACTCACCAGCCCTCTCACTCACTGCGTTCATCAGGAGAGAAACTTCTCAAAGTTCCATCTCAAATCTGCCGGTGAACGCCCTTTCAGATGTACTGCTCCATTAATAATGAATTCCTTACCGACTGAGCTCAGAAATGCCTCCACCCTTATGCTGTACAAAGCAAAGTCAAAATCTTACTTTTTCTCGCAGACTTCGTGTAATTTCTACGGTATTTCTGTACACACACCCTGCAGACTCTGTGTATGTGTGTGTGTGTGTGTGTGTGTGCTGGATTACCTTCCCTTCACACACTGTCACAGAGACAGTATACAGTGCACACACACACAAGCAATACGATATGTTGTACATTCATACATTTCATCGGGTTTTATTGTCAAGAGAGCGCTAAATAAAGTAAAATGTTAAATGATATGCTTTGGAATAATAGTAGTTCTAACATAATACAAACATAATAGTAAACACAAATGTTCCCTGCACAGTTCACCTACGAAAAAAATGATTAAATACTGGTATATACAATCTGAAGGAAACAACAAATCTGTATTGTACAATATGCAGCTACAATATTTGTTCAACAATATACATGTACACAAGCATGCTGCACTTTGCAAAGTCAACAAGATGAAGTCTGCCGCAGTGGGCCAGCGCACAGCAGTGCCGGGGATACTGACCACATCCGACAAGAAGAATAATAAATAATTTCTAACACCTTCAGACTGACGAGCTTAATATGTCATTCAGAACTCATTGTTTCAAGGTCATATACGTGGAAACAGAAGATGGCACAGGGGCTGGGAGGGGCACAAGCTGCTCCACTTGTTCCAAAAGGGCCTCTGTCTTCTCTTCAAGTATCACCTGTAAGCACACAGTATTATACTATTATATAGTATTATACTATATAATCACTACACTCACAGTCTCAAGCCATAAGTAATTAGTCCTAGCTGACACTACAAAACATGGATCGACCATGACAGGTCAAGGGTGGTGCCATAATAGTTTGGCGCCTCTAGGCGCCAAGGTATAATGGCACCACCCTTGACCTATCATGGTCTCCAGGGGCGGGATGCACAACAGCCTTCTAACTCCTAAAACAGTGTTAAAAGTAAAAATTTACAAACGTTTTGTAAAAATCGTGTTTAGCACACTTAGAGGCGATGCACCACAGACTTCTAAATTGTAAAAAAAGTTTTAAAAGTGACAATTAAAAATCGTTTATAAAAATCGTGCTTAGCGCGCTTAGATGCGATACATGGAACACTGTTTTAGCGACGATTTTCGCTTGTAACTTTAGAAGTGCTTGGAGCTATTCTAAACATGCTAAAATGCTTTTAAAAGTGAATGGAGGCTGAATGGGCGCCATTTTTAGTCAGCCGCTTCATTGAATTCGACATCAGCGAAGAAAAGAGAGATCGCTGCATCCTATGATGGAATATAACGACAAACAACATCGGTATCAGAGTTTGAGATTTGCTGAGAAGTGCTGAAAAGCTTTCGGAAGTGAAATATTGTCAGAGAGATCAGTGGAGGTCAGCCGGCGTAACACAACCTGACTTTATAAATAATTATAATAAGCTCGATTACCATCAATGACACAATAGCGCAGTCGGTAAGGCTCACGGTAAAAAATGTCACTTTTGAAACCACGACTGGCATGGTTCGAGCGACAGCCTTTCCGATTTTTTTTTTTTTTTTTTTGGTTTTGTTATTGTGCTGCATGTATTAAATTATTTCCATATCCCTCCAGCAAGACTGCTTCCTCTGCCGAGGAAATATAGATTTGTTTTTTTTGGTGTGTGGCAATAGTCTCCACCGGACTTGGAGCAGCCATCTTGGCCGGAATGGAACCGACATCTTTTGAAGCAATAAAGTTAATTGACGTCAATCGTATAGGTGTTAGTTCTTTTTCTTACGAACTTTCAGTTTGTCAGCTACTATTGTTTCACATCATACCTTCAGTTGCATCCTCATTATCAACAAAAAACAATTTGCAAATTGTGTAATTGTTTCTGTATATATTTTGAACAGGCCTAAATATTAATAAATTGTGGTTCAATTGTCTTTGCTAATCGTGTTTCTTTTTTCATTGGGATTTTCTCTCCATATTAGTGATTATAAATCTTTACTGCAAATAAACTATTCAAGGAACCCCCTATCAGTCTATTTATATATCGATGACGTAGTGTGGTAGACAATTTTTTAGCTAAAACGTTAACTTTTTTTTAGAAACGTTTTGTGCATCAGGTTTAAAAGTGTTTTAAAACCTCTGTTAACTAATACGATTTTAACTTTAAAATGCTTTTCATTTAAAAGGCTGTTAAGCATCCGGCCCCTGAACTGTAATGCAATTCTAAGAGGACATTTCTTAAAATGTGTAAAGACCCTACTGGAACTGCACACAACCACCAGTAACCTGTACGTTGCATGCCACCAGGGGGTTAAACTCGAGGAAGAGGAGAGAGGAGTGTCAAAAACATTTTAGCTGCACAGCTGCATTCAAAGTTCCACGTATTTTTTTTTTATGAACAGTTAAAATAATCTCACAGTAAATGTTCAAAGGGAAAGAAACCTGGCTGCCACAACTTGGGCAACACAAGTGATCATTGTCCCCCTTAATCACTTATATAACTTGTATCCAGTGCATTGGGAGGACACCGTCTTAATTATTTATACAAAACATAGCAAAACACTGAGCATGAATCGAATACGGTATAAACGTGGCAAAGAAATTAAGAATTTGAAATGGAAGCTTCTCAAGAAATATGCACAACATAAATGGGAAAGAAAACAAAATTTACATTTGTAACTGCCCTCACACACCAACCTCCAAACATCTGTAAAAAAAAAAAAAAAAAAAAAAAAAAAGTCATTTCTGACCTTTGCTGATGAGATGATCTGCCTGGCAGCTTTGTGTGAGAGGAACTGGATGTTTTTCACCAGAGTTGAGGACTCTGCTGCCGCCAAAGACTGGAGGCTGGTGTAGCCAGCACTGTACAGCTGTTTAGCTCGACCCTCAAAAACATCAAAAGATAGTCTACAGTAATCACCCCTTCACTCTAAGCGACCATGAATGATGTCTTTGACATAAGTTTAACACCTGGTATTGCTATTAACCCATATCATAGTGAGGCTAAAAGCCTCAAATTTGTACACTGCCATATATTTGCAAGCTACATTATAGTACTTACGGATAAGGATATATATAGACCAATGGCTTTAGTTCAAGGGTGGTGCCAGAATAGCTTGGCGCCTCTAGGCGCCAAGCTATTCTGGCACTACCCTTGAACTATTTTATTCAAACTTATTTCACACACTGGTGTATTCCAAATGATAAGGGTTAATCTCTCCCCTACCACTGTACATACATTTTTGTTTCTGAAATCTTGGTGCATTCAAGGACCAAACGCCAACATCGTCCAAGACACGTGGATACAAATTGGTCTCAGCAAGAGGCATAGATCCTCATAAGGCCCCGCAGTCACGGGAGCTCATGAGGATCTATGCCTCTTGCGGTTAGGTCATATTCACCTTTTTCAGGGCAGTGAAGGAGTTAATCCATAAGGAACAGGAATACATGTAAAAGGGACCAGCATAAGGAATAAATCTACCGGTAAATGAGTCCCTGCAACTATGGCTGCAGTAAATGCGTGCACATAAACACACACATAAACATTATGCACACACACCATCCCCAAATTCCGCACGCATGTACAGGCAAAATTTCAACTTTTCTTTGTTTCCTTCCTTTTCCCCTTTTACTTTTCATGACAGCTGACCACATTAGACAATTACTGTAAATTAGAAATTGCGCGTCTTTTGACGCAAAGAGTTGGTAATAAAAGCCCAGACAAATGTGCGATTGTCCATGCTTTTAACCCATTTAACCCCCGAGGTGCATTTTCAAAATTTTGAAGGTGTCACCTAAGACTATGTGCCACCTGAAGGAGATGGATTGACAATGATATTCAAGGGTAGTGCCAGATGAGCTTGGCGTCTACAAGTGCCAAGCTCATCTGGCACTACCCTTGGATTATCCTGGTCAGTTCATCTCCTGCTGCAGGGTGTTGGGGCTAAATGGGTTAATCCACCGTTTTCATTGAAACACGTGCACATTTTTTACCAGCTTCACATTTCCAAATGTCTATTGTGGAAGAAAATAATTAATCTTCTCACTAGTTTGACTCCTGGCACCTCCATGAGGGGAATAAGCTCGACACTGACACAGTAGGCAAGGCGCTTGGCAAAGTTCCCTAGCAGGTCTTGGTATGCCCAGAACTCAGGCAGCTCCTGAAAATGATGGCATGGTGTGTATCATATGGCATACACAGTGCATTTAAGTGAAAAATAGTGAATGAACAAACTATTTTATTTAGGAAGACAAACAGGTACAGTAGGTAAAAGCACTGTCAGGGGAGAGAAATGTGCATTATGGACCAAATATCATAGTTCTAGTTGGTCGCAGCACAAAAAAAAAAAAAAAGGATAGGAAAGGAGGGGGTGCACTAAGTAAGTGACTGGAAGCAGTGCATATAGAAGCCTCCCCCGAAAGGGGTGTATCAACATATTCACTGGATTTCCAGCCCCTAATGCATAGAAATTCAGATATACCTGGTAGGTCCCCCCAATAGGGGTCCAGATTGTAATTGCCATTGTGGACAGCTGTTTCAGTCTAGGCGACCTCATCAGCACACCATTGGTATACTGATTTACAGGAATCTTTTTTAAAATGTCGATAGCTTGGCACCTCTGTGAGAGGCCATTTTTTTTTTTTTAAATCTTGTTATATTCTGACATCACCCTTGAATTTTAATATCATGGTCAACCCACATCCTGTCCTATGGTTTCAGGACTTTATGGGCTGACTGAGGAGGGTTAAGTAAAGATGTAAATCACCTTGTGCTGGCCTGTGCTTATGGAGCTTACAGTACTAGGCCACAAGATCCAAATTTCAGACACAAACCAGCACACAAATAGTTTACTTCTCAACTTTCATCAGGCACCCTACCTGGCAGAATCTCAGAACGCAAGATGCGAAGCTGGAAGCTGAGGTAAGAAGGTTCTGTACAAATCCCCTCGGCAACTGATACTTCTCGGCCACATCCCACACCGACTTATGTTGCCAAAGATCGTATAACATCAGCGTGAGGTAAAACCGCTGCACTGTCAGATGGTCCACTGTCTGAAAGGGTAACAATACATCATTTCCATGTCAACAAGTATAGATTTTTTAATCATTCATTCATTCATTAATCCCTTTTCATCCTGATACACTATTGCTTGAAATAAATTTCACTATGACAGGTCAAGGGTGGTGCCAGAATAGCTTGGCGCTGCATGCGCCAAGCTATTCTGGCACCATCCTTGAACTAAAATCGTTGACATATCTCCTAATCTGCAATGTAGCTTTCATAGAATGATAAGCAAATCTTTAAAACGTCACCCTCAGGATGTAATGAGTTAGACATATATATGTTTTGAACACAACAAAAACAACAACATAGATTTCACACTTAACAAACACAAGATGAAATGTCCTGAACATTTTCCCATAAAACAATGAAACCATTTTGGTGCCTGGGTATTTTGTTATAGCTGGACGTCCACTTTATTAACTGTTGTAAGCAAACGTGTATAAATATCAGTGGCAGCTCACCAAGCGACTCATCTGCCCTGAAGCTTTTTTCACGATGTAGCTCTCTGGGATGCCAATCAGTTCCGCCACTTTCAGCTCATCTGCCGACAATGCGCCGAGCTGAAACCAAGAATGTCAACACAAAATGGTGTGATGTGCAAACAGTTGTAAGTTTGACCCTTTAACTATTACTCACGATGCTGCTTAGCACAAAAGACGCATAACTATGCATCTTTTCTGCCAAACGATATTGTCAGTAGTAGTCAAGGGGTTAGTGACAACACCACTTGGGCGAAAAGACATGTAAGTACGTATCCTTTCTGCTCAATGGTATCGTCCGGTTAATTAAGTCAAAATTAATTTTTCTCTAAAATGTATTTTTTCGAAAAATACTTACCGATGCCATTACTACAAGGAACAACCTATAGCTAGCGTAATTTTAGCCCAAAAACTTATGATGTGTACCTCTAGGGCCAGGGGAGGCCACCAGGGGTGCCGTGACCTTGTACCCGGGTAGCCTCCCTTCCCACCCGTTATGGGTAACTGCCCGAGCAGCCAAGCCAAACCAGTTCTTTCCTTTAGCTGGCGAGCGGCAAGCGGGGCAGGTGGGAGGGCCATCCGAGTAATGGCATCGGTAAGTCTCTTGGCTTGACTTCGCGAACGAAGATTCTATAGGGCTTGCCCACGTCGTCTGCAGGCATTTTCGTGGCTGCGGAGGCCAATCCGGGACAGGCAGGTTCGACCGCAGTGGCTGCAGGGGAAGGTCTGGTCAGGGTTCTGAGTTACGACAACTCTGTTTTTTCTTCTGAGCAGCTTGTCCTTAAGGTTAGCTCTGCGAGAGTCCTCAAAGGAGACCGCTGCCTTGTGAATGGTGGAGCGCCAGGTGTCACGGTCCGCAGCAAGCGAAGACCACTGGCGGTGGTCGATTTGGCAGGCACTAAGTGACTTCTTGAGACCGTCTTTGTATCTCTTCTTTGGTGCCCCTCTGTCTCAGTGTCCAGTGGCGAGCTCGCCGAACAGAGTGATCTTGGGTAGGCGATGATCCTCCATCCTGGAGACGTGCCCCGCCCAGCGAAGCTGTGTCCGCAGCAGCAAAGCCTCGATGCTCACAGTTTCCCCCTGTTCAAGGACCTCGACGTTGGTGACATAGTCACTCCAGTGAATGCTGAGGATGGGTACGCAGGCAGCGCTGGTGAAAACGTTCGAGGAGTCGTAGTTGGCTGTGGTAGAGGGCCCAGGACTCGGAACCGTACAGCAGGGTGGTGAGGACGACAGCTCTGTACACGCTGATCTTGGTGCCTTTTTTCAGCTGTTGATTGTGCCACACCCGTTTAAATAGTCTCCCGAAAGCACTGTTCGCTTTTGCCAGCCTGTTGTCCAGCTCCTTGTCCAGCTTGGCGTCTGACATGATGATGCAGCCAAGGTAGGTAAACTGGTGTACAGACTTCAGTTTGGACTCGCCGATGGTGATGTGGGGAGGGCGATGCTCTTCCTTGGGTGCCGGCTGATGAAGGACCTCTGTCTTTTTCAGACTGACCTCAAGTCCAAAGAGCTGGGCGGCATCTGCGAAGCAGGACGTAATGCGCTGCAAGGCTCTCTCTGTGTGTGCAACGAGGGCAGCGTCATCAGCAAAGAGCAGCTCACGAATCAGTTGGTCTAGGGTTTTCGTGTGGGCCTGCAGTCGTCTGAGGTTGAACAGGCTGCCATCGACACGATACCTGATGTACACTGCGTCGTCATCGTCGAGGTCCACTGTGGCCTGCTTCAACATCATGCTGAAGAAGATGGTGAAGAGGGTCGGTGCCAGCACGCAGCCTTGCTTCACGCCGTTGCGAATGGGGAATGGTTCTGAGAGGTCACTGTTTAGTCTGACCTGGCCTTGCTGGTCCTCGTGGAGCTGGACGATCATGTTGAGGAACTTTGGGGGACAGCCTAGTCGCTCCAGGATCTGCCACATACCTTGCCTGCTCACAGTGTCAAACGCTTTTGTTAGGTCGACAAACGTTACGTACAGCCCTTTGTTCTGCTCGCGGCACTTCTCCTGAAGCTGTCTCAGCACAAAGACCATGTCGGTGGTACTCCTGTTGGCTCTGAAGCCACACTGGCCCTCTGGGAGGTGGTCTTCAGTGATGGCAGGTACCAGCCAATTCAGGAGCAACCTTGCGAGAATTTTCCCGGCAATGGACAGCAGGGTAATTCCACAATAATTAGAGCAGGCAGACTTCTCTCCTTTGTTCTTGTACAGGGTGATGATGACTGCATCACGGAGGTAAGTATTTTTCGAAAAAATACATTTTAGAGAAAAAATTAATTTGTTTCCTCAAAAACATTACTGATGCCATTACTACAAGGAGAATAGCGAAGAGGAGGAGGGTGCCACGTAACCCAGTGACTGACTGAGCCAGCAAGCCCCATCCTCCCCGGCGCAGGCTCCCGGTAATTTTAGCTAAAGGATTACCAACGGCACCGAAAGTGCCGGGAGGGAGTGTTGCGCCGCCGCGATGTCCCCCACCAGGGCCACTTTATCTCGCCGGCCAGCCAGGTACGGAGGTAGAATCGGTTGAAGGTCGACTCGGTCCGCCAGCCTATGGCAGCCAGACTGTCTCAGACAGCGCAGTTGCAGTCGAATGCAATGCTAGCAGCCATGCCTCTGACCTCACGGGCCCGGAAGTGTAGACGCTTGGCAGCGTCAGGGCAGAGGTCTTGGTAGGCGGAGCGCATCACCCATCTTAGCCAGGAAGATCGTCTGGGCTGAGATGTCTTGTCTACCTGGGGACAGAGAGAAAAAAAGAGGCGGGTGCGTCCCTGGCGGAGCGGCTTGGTATGGCGTAGGTACACGCGTAAGGCTCTCACCAGGTCCTGATGTCCGACTTCCTTGTAGGAGTCGATCGGCATCAGCGATCGTACAGTGATCACCTGTGGGGCTGACCACGGGGACTGCTTCTGGGCCAAGAAGGCCGGGTCCGTTAGTAGCACCTGCACTACAGGCAGGCGGGGGCGTGGAAGGTGCGGGCAGCGCACTCACTCTGGAGGCTGTGGCTACGGTGAGCAGAAGCAAGTCTTCGCGTAGCGTCGGGCAGGCTTGCTGGGGGAAGCGGCTCGCAACGTTAGCGTTCATCCAGGTGAGTACCCAAGGTAAGTCCCAGCGTGGGATCAGGTAGCGGAGGGCAGGTCGCTGTTTGGCGAAGTGGGCCAAGTCAGCGAGGTCCTTACACTGCCGGGGTCCGCTCGGCCTGGGTGCCGGAAGCGTCGGCGATCATAGTGAGGTAGCCCTTGAAGTGATCGGTGCCAAGAGCTGTTCAGCAAAGAGCCAGGAAGAACTCAGCCAGTGGTGGGGAAGTCAGATCGGTAGGGGAGAGGCGACGGAGGTCGCACCAGGCTCCAAGTACTCCCCACTTTCCCTCATAGACACGCAAGGTCGAGGGTCCGCGGCCCGAAGCGATAGCTGTCACTGCCTCACTCAAGAACTCTAGCGGCGAGGGCTTGCCATCCAAACTCCAAGCGTGTAGCAGGAGTCTCTCAGAGCACGGATGGTAAAGCGCCTGGCGCGGAAGCTTGACCATCGTGCGAGGAGAGGAAAGCCACAGAGAAGGGCCCGTGGCCAGGTTCAGGGGTTCGGTGGCGCAGGATCCGGTCCAGCAGAACGACGCCCCCAGCATGTTGCATCCCTTGCGCTAGAGAAGCACCTTGGGGACAAGGACTGAGGGAGGGTAAGCAGAAGCGCCGGGGCCGTCCCCGGGAAGGGGGAGCGCAACGGCCGCCTAGGCCGTGGTTCTGGGATGGGCGAGACGAGGAGGGGGAGCTGGGGGTACCACCCTGTCGCAAAGAACGAAGGGGGGGGGGGGTCTCCCACCTGGCGCCGATTATCCGGAAGACATCCAGGCGAAGCGCCTCTTCCTCTTCTCTTCGCACTTGGCATGGAGACGTGCGGGGAGAGGGAGTGCGCGAGGACAAGGTGGCCGTAGAAGTATCTTGCTCGGAGAGAGATGCGGCAATCCTTGCACTAACGGGGGCGCTTGTAAGAAGAAGGCAGAGCGGGTCCCGTCCTGCTTCTGTACATAGAACACGACAGCGGAATCGTCGGAAGGACGATCAGGTCCTGATGTGCGAGAGTCGGTTCCCAAGCGAGAGGAGCTGCCGTATCGCCTGAACCTCCAACCAGTTGAAAGCTTGACCGCCAGGACCGGTGGCCAGCTGCCGAAAGCCGTGGCACGTCGGCAGCAGGAGGGCACCCCAGCCGGGATGGCTGGCGTCGACGCAAGGGACAACTGGGAGGGGGGAGGGGGGGGGCGAAGGAGAGGGACTCCAGGCGCGAGCCAGGCAGTGGCCGCCCAGCGGCGGAGGAGTGGAACGAGCGAGAGAGGAACAGGAACGGGAGTCTCGAAGTGTCCGGTCGAGGGCGCCAGAGCAGGAGAAGATGAAGGTGAAGCGGGGCGAGCAGAGCCGACCAAGGGGAAGTAGATCCGCAGCGGCGCTCACCAGGCCGGAGAGCTGCAACCAGTCCGGCGGGGACCTTCTCCTCCTGCACACCAAGACGAGCCAGGTTCGCCCACTTCTGGATCTTCAGTTCCGGGAGTCACACCCAACGAGATCCGTAAGGGACTGCAACCACGTTGTGCGAAGCGGCGGGACGGTGCGAGATCCAACTTGCCTAAGTTGACTACGAAGCCGCGGGTGTCGAGGAGGCCAGGAAGGCGTCCCGTTGCTGTTCCCGGGAGGGTGCCGACCGGTGGTGCCAAAGCAGATCGTCGACTTAGTTCGAGGAGGGGCTCGATGAAGTCCACCTGGCCGTGGCGAAGACGCCGACCAAGGAACGGGCGAACATCCAGTGGATGCGGGCGACGGGGAAGGCACGGAACGGTAACGCCACCGTCGAAGCGAAGTGCCGAGGCATCTGGAAGCCAAAAGCACGGGAACGTCAGTGTAGGCGTCCGCTAGATCCAGGCTGACAGTGAAGCCCAAGGGAGGAACCGTGGCGCGAAGGGCTCAGGCGGTCCCCAAGGGAAGGAAGGCGCTGCTAAAAACATGTGCCAAGCTGAAGGTCGACGATAGGACGCCGCCGGAGGCCTAGGAGGCCAGGCGGGGGCAGAGGCGGGGTCGGGGGTGGGCGGGCGCGGTGGGTGGCAGGGACGCACGGGGGAGGGCGGCGCCGCCGGGAGGGCGGGTGCTGTGGGGGTCCGGAGATCCGCAGGGCACGACCCAGTGTCTCGCGGCGGCTGGAAGCGGGAGGAGGTGACGCGGGCAGGTTCAACGCGTCCTACCGCCTGCCAGGACCGAAGAGGAGGGGATCGCCGAGTGGAGCCTGTCACAGCTGTCTCCGTAGGTCCTGCGGGAGGTAGAGGCAGACGACGAGCACAGCAGGGCGCGGTACCGGTGAATCGAGGACCTAAGCGTTGACACGCGGCCCAGAAGGCAGGACTTCTTCCCCACAGCCAGAGTGAGGAGGGGCCCTGACAGCGGCGAGGAGGAAAAGAGCCAGCTCCAAGGTAGACGAGCGCTGCTTGGTCAAGTCGAGGAATCCAGCACAGGTGAGAGCGCTGAGGAGGAACGCCGTCTGTACCAGACGGGAGGGGGGGGGGGGGGGGATGCAACGGCGGGAGGCGCAAAGTCCACCAGCTGCTGCTGAGCGGCAGGAACCTCTGCGGGAGGGCAGAAGCAAGGCCTGGGAGTGTCCGGCATTCAGCTGCACTGAAAGGCAATGTCCAATCCACCGGCCAGCGAACGACGGTGACGAAGAGAACCGCGTCAGAGCCTGAATCCTGCTGCAGGGGCGGAGAAGGCGACACAAACCCTTGAAACCTCGGGGCGTGGCAGGGACGACACCTCTAGGGGGAAGCGCAACGTCCAAGCGGGCGATGGGGAAGGCGTCCGGCTCGGGGAAGACGCGAGACTGTAGAGGCGCAGCGCGTCGAGCGAGGGAAGGGTCTCCGTCCTGGACGCTGGGTCAAGGGCGTGGAAGACAGCGCGCGGAGATTGAGCGGTGGAGAGAGCCGAGTCAGAGTCCACCGGAGCGAGCCGAGGGCTGCTATCCACATCGACAGGCGGAGCAGGAGGCCGACGCACCAGGAGCTGGATAGGCGGGAGCCACCGCCAGACAGAGCGAGACCGGGGCGAGCGGCAGAGAAGGCGCGGGCGGCGAGACCGACGAGTGGAGCGTCCGTGTGAAGGAGGGCGGAGCACATGGTTGACGGCGCGAAGGGGAGGGGAGCGGAGAAGGTGGGGAAAGGGTGCCGGGGAAGGAGAGGGGGAAGACAAGGCCGGAGGATGAGGAGCACGGACGACCCAGGAGGACATCGACCGGAGCAATGCCCGAGGGGAAGACCAACGAGGAGGGTGAGACGTCCACGAAGCTGAAGCGGCGAGCGAAGGGGAGGCGAGAACTGAAGATGCCGGGCTGCGGGTCCGGTGTAGGACGCTGAAGTCCAAAGAGGCGTACGCAGGCGAGGGGCGAGGAGCTAAGTCCAGGCGGTCGCAAACCCGTGGTCGCATGTTGAGGGTCGTACGCAGAAGCCGAGGCTTCTCTTGTCTCTTATCTATCTTCTTCCGGCATCGGAGAGAAGCGGCGTTCAGTTCTGCTGGAGGACTTGTGAGGCTTGGGTTCCGCAAGGCGGCCACTACTCGCTGCGGACCTGGCTCGAGTGAGCCGGTGCGCAAGGGGGGAGAAAGGCGTCCCCCAACGTAGAGTGTTGGGGTTTGTTTTCCGCAGAGCGGGGCGAGCAGACTCGCTGCGGACCAGACTCGAGCGAGTGGGTGCGCAAGGGGGGAGCCTTTGTGTGCCGTCCCCCAACGGCAGCGAAGTGTGTTTCTGCTGGATCCGGGGCCGAAGCATGCTTGTGGCTGCGGGCGGTGCGGCGACTGTCACGCCGTAGGTTCCGCAGCTGGGTATCCCAAGGTCCTCTACCCAGAGCGCAGACATCACGGGAGTGGCCCTAAGCACAACCAGCGCAGGGGAGGTAGACCGCATGCTTGTCACTCGGCCACTGCAAGTCGCCACATCGTGTGCAGGTGCGGACTTGACCACTGCAACATAGAGTGAAACAACGAAGCGACTGGTCATAGCAGAAGGCCACGTTTTCAAAACGAAAACCGCGCACCACTTTTCACCCTTCCCCACCATCCTGTCCTGAGCAATATCGCTTTCTTAACAAGCAACGATATAGTAAAAGATGCCGGCGCACGCCGTCAGAGGCGCAGCACTGGCAAACATCGAGACCTTACCTGGACATCTCGCAAGGGGCAGGGGAAGGTAGCACCTGTAGTCAAAGAAGAAGAATAAGAAGCGCCCACGCGGCAGAGGCCCAGAAGCATCCAGGAAGAGGAAGGCTGGGTCCTCAACGAAAGTCCCGTCTGTGCAACGGCGAACTTGACCGGCGAAACCGAAGCAGGAGCACACCGGGCGCCAGGTCGAAGGGTCCGCGAGGCACCTCACAAGCCGAAGTCTCTAAGCGCCGGAACCGGAGCAGGAACGCGCTCCCACGAGGGACGAAGGCCGGCCCCACGGCCCGAAAAGTTCCAAGGCAAGGCGAAGCACAGGCCGGGAACGAATTCCACTGATGAAGAAACAAGTTCAGCTTGAACCATACACAGCCGTCGGTACACACAAGGCCAGAAAAGTTCCAAGGCAAGGCGAAAGCACAGGCCAGGAATAAATTCCACTGACGAAGATATAAGTTCAGCTTGAACCATACACAGCCGTCGGTACACACAAGGCCAGAAAAGTTCCAAGGCAAGGCGAAAGCACAGGCCGGGAACGAATTCCACTGACGAAGATACAAGTTTAGCTTGAACCATACACAGCCGTAGAGGCACAGCAGAGGGCTAAGTAAACACGTCAATACGCTGCAAGCTAAAGGAAAGAACTGGTTTGGCTTGGCTGCTCGGGCAGTTACCCGTAACGGGTGGGAAGGGAGGCTACCCGGGTACCAGGTCACGGCACCCCTGGTGGCCTCCCCTGGCCCTAGAGGTACACATCGTAAGTTTTTGGGCTAAAATTACGCTAGCTATAGGTTGTTCCTTGTAGTAATGGCATCGGTAATGTTTTTGAGGAAACAAATTAACATACATTTAATTTAACCAATGAATCCAAAGGTGGAACTACCTGAATTTGGGAGTTTTTTTTGGAATCTGCCCCCCCCCCCCCAATGTTTCTTTGTTTGTGTTCCGCAGATAACTTTTGTCTGCTGTCATTATTTCTGTCACTGTATAGCAAAAAGTGTCCTTTGCAATGCAACCGACATCGTGAGCCTTTGCCTTTAACCCATTTAGCCCTGACACCCTACAGCAGGAGATGGATCGACCATGATAGTTCAAGGGTAGTGCCAGATTAGCTTGGCGCCGACAGGCGCTAAGCTAGTCTGGCACTACCCTTGAATTGGCAAGTGGTACATAATCGTTCGGTGACACCTCCTAAGTTTGTGAAATGCAACCTTGGGGTTAAATGGGTTAAGGAGGGTGACTGGGTGTCGAAAGTATGCCTCGAAGTTTGTTGATTGTGTGACCTAGAAAGGGTGCTAGATCGCATCCATGGTTTTGTTTTTGTCCCTGGGAGACAGTTTCCAGCCGTCTACCCATCTGGGTCAGCAAGGCACATTCTGTAAGGAGCCAGCTTTCTCCGATCCTTCAGATGAGATGAGCTCGTGCAGAGTCTGTCTCACTTAGCTCGCCCTTATGCTCAGCTACGTTTTCTCCATCGCTCTGTGGCATTCAATAGAATTGATATTCTTCACAGAAGAATATGAATTACAGTTCATGACACAGAACAACTATAATAGTTCCAGGGTGGCGACAAAATAGCTGGTAATTGGTGCTAGGCGCCACACTATTCTAGCACTATCCTTGAACTACATGTATCATGCTCGATCCATCTCCTGTTGTAGTGTGCAAGGGTTTAATCCACTTTACCCCACGGCCGCATTTCCCAAATTTTGGAGGTGTTACCTAATGATTGTGTACCACTTACAGGAGACCCTGGCACCTAATCTGGTACTACCCTTGAATTATCATGGTCAATACATGTCCTGCTGTCTGGCGTTGGGGCTAAACGGGCTAACTGGAAAATCAAACTGACCTGTTGTAGGTAAATCATCCATGGCGGAGAGAGGTCTTTAGCCAGGTCATACGGTGTCACCAGGTACAGCAGGTGTAGGTAGTTGGCCACCACAAGCGACTGTTCTGCTTTCCGCAAGTCCTCATACAGGCGTTTATCACACTCCAGATCCACTGAACCTGATTCAGACATAGCAAGAAAGACAAAGCCAGTATGGCTCAAGTGCTCAACTGATCCATCTACTTAATCTGACCTTTTTAACCCTCACCTCTCTGTGGGGAGACTGAACTGTGCAAGTTTTCAAGTATCTTTTTCATGTGGTTGGTTATTGTACTTGTGAAATCTATGTTTTCTCACAATTTATGCATTTTCCACACATCTGTCAACAACAGATTAATGCCAGTTTAACCCTTTGGGTGTTGGTAGCAGTTTTAGTCGCAATGATTCCTGCAGGAATTATCGTGACTAAATCCGATACTGACACCCAAAAGGTTAACGAAGGGCTGCCACAAAAAACTGTGCTCCCATATTTTACTTGGATGGTAGTCTGAAAGGCTACTAAGGCCCAAGAACATTAGGTCCTTCCTGCACTAAGATTCTCAAATCATCGACCAGCACATATTTATTAATTTTACTAAGGTGGTTAGAGATGAGGCATCAATTGCACACATATTAACCCATATCATACTGAGGCTAAAAGCTTCAAATGTGTACACTGCCATATGAAAGCTGCATTATAGTACTTACAGATAAAGATATAAACCAATGGCTTTAGTTCAAGGGTGGTGCCAGAATAGTTTGGCACCTAGAGGCACCAAGCTATTCTGACACTACCCTTGAACTATTTTAGTCAAACGTATTTCACACATTGGTGTATTCCGAATGATAAGGGTTAAACACGTTACCTTTAAAAGTGGCCTTGCCAAGGCTTGTGATTTCAAGATTGTGTTCAGGAGGAGTGTAAAGTGTAGATTTGGCGCCTGCCTCACATGTGCCAGAAATGACCCCACATTCCTCTTCGCCTTGAGTGTAACCTTCATCACAGTTGAAGCTTCTTTGTTGCCGGGGGAATGGCGTCAGGATATGTTGTGAGACACCCTTCAGCTGTGTGCCGTCACTGCTCTGGGTGGGGTTGGTATTCTGGGATTCGTGTGTGTTGTGCTTTAAGTGATGAGGATATGGTGTTGAAATGTTCTGAGAAACACCCTTGAGCTGCGTGCCAACACTGGCTTGTGTAAGATCAGCCCTTTGCAATTCACACCCGCTGACCCCCACCACAAGCTGTTGCTGGGTATTAAGATCTGTGGGAGGCTGTTGACTGTCACTGCAAAAACCCCTCATCAAAGATATGCTATCCCCATTTCCATACATCCGTTTCATAGTTGAACGCAGCTCTCTAAGCGTGGCCTCAGCAACCTCTTGCACAGATGGTTCACCATCCGGTTTCTTCTGAATGATCAAACCCTCTAAAGCAAGGGTGTAAAGAGCAACAGTGGTAACCATGGGCATGTCGACACGAAGCTTTGCTGCTTGCACTGCCAGTAACGTTCTCTCCAAGAACCGCAACAAAGACTGCGTTGAGTCCACTATCTGAAGAGTAAAATTATCGTAAAAATGCTTCAGAATGTCATACACGTTAACCCCTTCACTGCCAACCCAAGTAGCAAAATGTCTTCGGGCCCATGATGGCTGCAGTAGGCCCACGCACAGCCGTGTGCGGGGGCCCACTACGGCTGTTGGGGGCCAGAAGACCTTTGCTCGCTGGAAATGGATGCAAAATGTCTTTGAAACAAGAGCAAATTCAGCTCCACATAACCCAAACAATCCAAGAAACACGGATATAAATAGGGTAAGCAAGAGGCAAGGAAACTTATGAGTCCCCGCATCTGTTGTTGCTAGGTAGTGTTCGCATCTTCCCGACAGTGAAGGGGTTGACCAAGATATGTATCCACAATGACCTTCACATACAACAAAATGCTAGGGACAGTAATATGTTTTGTTCTTGTAAAAGCACACTGATGCATACATAATTAACCCATATAACCCCATGGCCGCATTTCCCAAATTTTTGAGGCGTCACCTAATGACCATGTGCCAGCTGGAGGAGATGTATTGACCATGATAATTCAAGGTAGTGCCAGATTAGCCTGGCGCCTGAAGGCGCCAAGCTAATCTGGCACTACCCTTGAGTTATCATGGTCAATACATCTCCTGCTGTAAGGCGTTGGGGCTACATGGATTTTAACACGGATACAGCAAAGACACACCGACTAAAATACATCCACCTGGCATTGAAAGCAGATTCCATTGTCAATGAAACACATACATTTTCCCTGAGAAAGAGTATCAACTGCATGCTTCTTTAAAAAAAGAATCAATTTTATTTGGCATTTGAGTCAGATCTGACTTTCAAAAAAGCACACTTACCTTGAGTCCAATGAGGCAAAGGATAAGTGTGCGCAGGCCTTTGCCATCATGATACATTAGACTGCTGTGGCACACATCCTGTGGGCCAGACAACAGCTCCAGTACCTGTGCAAGTATCATTGCATGACTTAAAACCAAAGGCGGCATATGCATGAATACACAAGCATACAGGTCTGTGACTACAGACCTTATGGCTCTAGGCTGACCACAAATCACAAATAAGCAGAAAAATTCATTTTTCTCTAAAAGGTATTTTTTCGAAAATACTTACCGATGACATGACTAATAGGAAGTGTCTACTTACTCACACAGTTTTAGCCTAAGAACCCGTTGTAGGCTGACCACAAATCACAAATAAGTAGATATTCATTCATTTTTCTCCAAAAGGTATTTTTTTTTAAATACTTACCGATGACATGACTAATAGGAAGTGTCTACTTACTCACACAATGTGAAGATCGGCGAAGTCTTGCACAACCCGGGAGGCACTCAGGGAACCCCCAGAGGTGCCGAGAGTTGTCTCCCGTGCCTGCCCATCCGGTTCCGAGTCATACGATGATTCCTCAGTCAGGATAGTTAGCTCACCAGCGGCAAGCGGGGCAGGTGGGAGGGTCCTCCGAGTCATGTCATCGGTAAGTATTTTTCGAAAAAATACCTTGACGGGGTGACTAATATGAAGAATAGCGAGAAGGAGGAGGGTGCCGCTACCCTAAGTGCAGAGCCATCCTCCCTGTCGCACACTCCCAACAATTTTAGCTAAATGCAAACCTACAGCGCCTGAGGCGCCGGGAGGGAGTGTGTGCTGCAGTGATGTCCCCTGCCAGAGTGAGGTTGTCTCGCTGGCCTGCCAGATCCCGGAGGTAGAAGCGGGCGAAGGTCGATTCATCTTGCCAGCCCACGGCTGTCAAGATGTCCTCAACAGCGCAGTTCCGGTCAAATGCAAGGCACGTGGCCATGGCTCGTACCTCGTGTGCGCGTACCTTGAGCCTCTTCGCTCCCTGTGGCGAGAGGTCCAGGTAGGCGGACTAATGACCCAGAGTAGCCAGGAAGATATCGTCTCGGCTGCTATGTCAGTTCTGCCGGGTTTTAGAGGCAGGAAGAGGTGTGAGCGTCCTCTCCGGACAGCTGTGGTTCGGCGTAGGTAAACGCGTAGGGCGCGCACGGGATCTTGTTGCCTGGTCTCCCGGGGAAAGTTCATCCCACGCAGTGGCCGTAGGGTGATCACGCGTACAATGGAGACCTGCTCTTGGCAAGGAAGCAGGGTCCATGAGAAGCTGCACGGAGCCATCCACCCGAACTGTAGGCAGGCAGGGCGCGCCGACTGCGCGTGTAGCTCGCTGACTCGGGCCGCGGTGGCAAGGGCCAACAGGAAGCATGTCTTATGAGACAAGGCCACGAAGTGGGCCAATGGCAGCGGTTCAATCTGACGGAGTTTAGCCACATCAGTACCCAGGGGGGTCCCAGCAAGGAATGAGTGAGCGGGGCACTGGATGCTGCAGGTCGAAGTGAGTCATAAGATCGGCGAAGTCTTTACCGGAGCTGGGGTCCGGGCGGCCGAGGTGCCGGTAGGTGTTGGCAATCACAGACCAGTAGCCCCTGAAGGTGACAGGGACTAAGCCTTGGTCTCCGAAGAGCCAGAGGAAGAAGTCCGCGAGCTGGGGATTCGCCAAACTGGTGGGGGAGAGGTATTGGTCCTCGCACCAGGAGCACAGCACTCGCCATCTTCCCTTGTAGACACGTGGCGTCGAGGGTCTGCAGGCTGAAGCGATCGCTTCCACTACTGCCCTCGAGAAGCCTCTAGCGGTGAGGGCGTGCCGCACCATCTCCAGGCGTGAAGGTGATGCTGCGGGCATGGGTGGAACAGCGATTGGCGAGGCTGCTTGAGCATCGTCCCCGGTGTGGGTAGCCGCAGGGGGGGTCTGTGGAGAGGCTGAGGAGGTTGGTGGTCTAAGACCGGTTCCAGGAGAACGGGGCGACCAGCAAGGCGACCAGCAAGACGACCGCATGCATCCACGAAGCCTGAGGAGGACTTTGGGGACAAGGACTGTCAGGGGGGGCGGGAGGGGTGGGGGGGGGGGGGGGAGTAAGCATAAGATATAAAGCCGTCCCAGGGGATGGAGAGTGTGTCGACTGCCCAGGACAGGGGGTCCGGGATCGGGGAGACGATGAGGGGAAGCTGGTGGTTCCACCTCGTGGCAAACAAGTCGATCATAGGGGTCTTCCAGTGCGCACAGATCATCTGGAAGATGTCCCGGCGAAGAGACCACTCCGCGTGTGGCAGTTGGCCGCGATGAGAGAGAGAGAGTCGGCCAAGCTGTTCAGGTGACCGGGGATGTCGCGCCCGGAGGGAAATGCAGCAGTCCTGGCACCAGAGCATTGGACAGTAGAGGAGCATGCGCAGGTCGGGGGGGGGGGGGGGGGGAGAACGCCTTGCTTCTGGATGTACGTCACCACTGTCGCGCAGTCGGAGAGGACCAGCAGTTCCTGGTGGCCAAGTCGTGTCTCCCCAGCGATGAGGGCTTGCCAAACTGCTTGCAGTGCCAACCAGTTGACATACCTGATGGCCAGCTCTGGAGGCCCGGAACCGAACGTCGCGCTGAAGTCCGGTAGCAAGTGGGCACCCCACTTGAAGAGACTTGCGTCAACCCACCGGGATAACTGGGGGAGGGGAGACACCAGAGGAACTCCGGTAGCCAGCCACGCAGGATCCATACAACACTGCAGGTGGGGATGAAGCATTGGAGCCACCGGTACCAGGGCTGTCAAGTGGGCGGAGGACGGTTGCCAGTGAAGCGGGAGATGCCGCTGTATCGGCCGGGAGAAGAGACGACCGAGTGGGAGGAGGTCCACGGCCACGTTCATCACGCCAAGAAGTTGAAGCCAGACTCTGGCGGGGCTGTGTCCTGCCGGCCCAAAACTGGCTGAGGCGGCTAACCTCTGAAGTCGCTGCTCCGGCAAATGTACTCTGTTGAGGTCGGTGGCGAACTCCATGCCGGGGTGGACGAACCAGTGAGAGGGTGTGAAGCCCGACTTGCCCGTGTTGAACAGAAAACCGAACTGAGCCAGAAGCCACATCAGCACATCCCTGCTAGGACGGCCACCGAATGGTCGCGTAAGAGGAGGTCATCGCGGTAGTTGGACGTCCGACTGGAAGACGACCGCCGAGCCTTGGCCACAACTGCGTCCATGAGGCGGGTAAGCCCCAGGGGCTGAGGTTGAGACCGAACGGCAGGGCCCGGAACTGGTAGACTACCCCGTCGCAGGCGAAGCGGGAGTACCTCTTCGAGGCGGGGTGAATGGAGGTGTGCAGAAGAGCGTCGGATAGATCCAGGCCCCCACAAAGTCCAAAGGCTGGACGGAGGCTCTGAGGGCTCTGGCAGTCTCCATGCGGAGGGATGGTGCCACGAAAAAGGCTTTCAGCGCCGACAGGTCGACGACCGGTTGCCACTTGCCGCCCGGCTTGGGTACAAGAAGAGGAGGCTATAGAAGGCCGGAGAGTCGGGGCGCACAATCACCTCAGTGGCGGCCTTCCACAGGAGGGCGGTGACTTCTCCGTGCAGAGCGCTGGCCTTCCGCGCATCGGCATGCGACGGGCAGGACGGGGCCAGGTGGGGCAAAGGAGCTAACCAGGCCCGGGCGGCCGAAGGCGGGGCAGTGGTGGGGGGCGCCCGGAGGCGCAGGGTCACGCAGGGGGTCTGGAGACTCGCAGGGTGCGACCCGGCGCCTTGCGGGCTGGTCGAAGCAAGGGGGAGCTGTCTTGCCAAGCCAACGGTCCGCATCCGCCGTCTTCACTGAGTTCCAGCTGTCGCCGAAGAGGAGGGGTCCACCCAGGGGGGCACGCCGAAGCTGGTTACGCAGGACCGGAGGCATACCATGACAGGCCAGCAGAATGGCATCCCGATGCATGAGGCCACAATTGGAGGAGGTCGCCATGGCATTTTGACGGACGAGTGGAAGGCTGCACGGTTGGGTTGGCCACTTCCGCGAGAGCGAGAAGATCTCCCAGGACGGGCGACAAGGGGGGATGCCAGGCGCCTTCGATCCGGCAATGAAGGCTTGGGTGAGCAGCTCAAGGAAGCCAAAGCAGGCGAGGGTGTTGCGAACGAGTGTAACCGTACTAACCAGACCATGGGGAATCGCACACTTCAGGAGGGTGAAGCCGCCCGCCTGAACGATGGCCGTCGGATCCACTGTGGGAAGGGGGCAGACGAAGGCCTGGGAGTGTCCAGAATACCATCCCTGACGAAAGGCGATGTCGAGGCTGGGGGGCCACCGCAGTTGGAGAAGAAATCGGCCTCCCGAGGGGAGGCGAGCAGATGAGCGGAGAAGGCGTCCTGCAAGTCGCAAAAACTGGGAGGTTGAGGGAGCGACTTGAACGTCTTGGTCTGCCTGCCAGCGTCGACGAAGGCGGAGACCTTCCTCTTGTGTGGGGATGATGGGGGGCGAGCGTCCACGGGGAGGGCGGCCGAGATGAGGCGGGCCGCCTCATCAGGGGCGAGGATGGTGTCCGAACTAGAGGTCGAAGCCAGCGGCGAAGGGTCCGAGACATCCGAAACGGTCGAGCGAGAAGAGGGGGAACGGCCAGGAGCGCCAAGCAGCACAGAGACGGAGTCCTCAGCGAGAAGACCCAGGGCCTCGTCACCCAAGAAGGGGGGGGGGGGAGCAGCTGGGAAGAGGGATGCTAGAGGAAGACAAAACACGCCGAGAGGCCGAACGGGGGCTGCGGCAAGACCAAGGGGAGTCACGCCGGGAGGCGCGAGGGGAGCGGCTGCGAAGACGGGAGTCACGTCCATGATCCCGATGACGAGGGCTCCTGGCTGAGCGGCACCGAGGGGAGGCAGAAGGGCAACGCGAGGAGTGTGGCGCCGCAGACTGGGCTGAGCACAAAGAAACCGAGCGGGAGGGGGGGGGGAGTGGGAGGGGGGCTGCCGGTCGTCCGGTGCGTGTGGCGGGTCCTTCCGACGAGCGTCCACAGGAGAGCGGGATCGCCAGGAGTAGGAGGAAACTCGAGAGGGCTCCAAAGGGTCTGAGGTCCTCGGGCGCGTGGCACTTCGTCTCTGAGAGCCGGGCTCAGTGAGGCGGACTCCCTGCCGGCATATGGACTCCCCGGAAGAGCTTGTGAGCGTTAGAGACGAGCGAGAACTGATAGCGGACAAGGGACGGCGCGATGCGCGTCCCCGTAGGCCGGGCTCCATGAGGCAGGCGCTGTGTGTCCGCGCATTGACTTCAGTTCTCCGAGCAGTGCTGGGTGCACACGTTCGGCGCAGCGTCTGTTCCACAGGGTCGGAACGGTCGCATTTGGTCACTGCTCTGGGCACAGTGGGGGGCGCCTGGAGGGGAGGGTCACTCACAGGGGACGCCATTCCCGCCTGTAGAAGCTCCATAACTGAGACCACCTCAGTTCAGGCCAGGCAGAGCAGATGTCACAGGCGCGGTCCGAGGCGCAGCCAGAGCAGGGAAGGCAGACCTTGTGGTTGTCCGTTGGCCACCGGAAATCGACGCACAGTGTGCAGGTCAGCATCTGGCAACTGCAACACATAACACACATGCAAGCGTACGAGCGAGAGTACATGGCTCTGCCCAGATAAGGCGAACATTCGAGGCCAAGGTTACAATAGCAAACCAACATAAATGGGGTTAGGCCCTACAACGGCCACCCTAACGTGCGAAGGCGTGGGAGCGAGAGGTCCCGCCAAATTAGCATAGCCTACGACGCCAAAGAAACAAAGCACAATGCAGTAAGCGCCCAGCCACACCACACTCGAACTGCCAGCGAAGAGCACGGGCGCTGGCCCCAGGGGCTGCGCCAAGCTAAGACCAAGTCCGGCGCAAATGGTAGTCAAATATAACACGTGAAGCCGAGGGCTCCAAAGAACCGGCGTCCCGCCCGGAGGCCGGCCGAAGGCTAGAACAGCTACCTTACCTCTCCGCAGCAGCGGGAACGGGGGAAGGCACCTCCATACCACCGTCAGCGCGGGAAGGCGGGAAGAAGTGTTGAGAAGCTACAGCTGGGCAGCAGAGCAACAGAAGCTCCCTTGGAAGCGAAGCACAAGGCAAGGGGGGGCACCGCAGGGGAAGCAGGCCCAACAACAGTCCAGCATGGGTTCCAAACTGGTCGCGTGAAGGCAAGTCCAGAGGCTAAGCAAACACGTCTGAACGGTGCGAGCTGAGTAGATTGACTGATGAATCATCGTATGACTCGGAACCGGATGGGCAGGCACGGGAGACAACTCTAGGCCCCTCTGGGGGTTCCCCGAGTGCCTCCCGGGTTGTGCAGGGGCACAACGGGTTCTTAGGCTAAAATTGTGTGAGTAAGTAGACACTTCCTATTAGTCATGTCACTGGTAATGTTTTTGAAGAAATAAATTCAGACTTGAATAGATGATTAACCCTTATCATTCGGAATACATCAGTGCATGAAATAAGTTTGACTAAAATAGTTTAAAGGTTGTGCCAAAATAGCTTGGCACCACCCCTGAACTACAGCCAGTGGTCTATATCCTTATCTGAAACTACTATAATGTAGCTTGCATATGGCAGTGTACAAATTTGAAGCTTTTAGCCTCAGTATGATATGGGTTAAAACCAAATGCAGCATCTTTATGAATACACAAGCATGCTGGTCTATGACTATTAACCTTATGGCTCTAGGCTGACCACAAATCACAAATAAGCAGAAAAAATTCAGACTTGAATAGATGATTAAGCGAGTAAGACCATATGTAGTATACACATGTACATAAAATGAGTGTAACTTGTTAATCTTATCCTAAATCTTTCCACTAACAGAACACAACAAACAAAAACACAACGCAAGAGGCACAAAGCCTCATGAGGCCCCACAGATGTGGGTGTGTGCCCTTGACGGCCTCGCTCATGTCTCAAGAGTGACTGATGTCAATTTGCAACCGCTTCACTTTCAGGGACGATTTGTCCTGTTGCTGGCAGTGAAGAGATTGTCAGTTAACCCCCTCGTGCGTGCTGCCACCTACCGGTGGCAGCACGCACGAGGGGGTTGATTGACACACTGTACTTGCAGCTGCACGCACAATGAGCTTAGTGACAGACAACTGGTTCCACACCTTTGGCATGTCAGCTTTCTTGGCAATCAAGATGCTTTCCCCCGAAGAGTCGATGCCTGCCCGACCTGCTCGGCCTGTCATTTGCTTGTACTGGCTGTGTTTCAGGAAGTCTGCTCCCACGAATGGACTGCGTAAAATCACCCTGAGAAAACAGAAAAATGAAATCAAATATACAAAAAACTGCTACCGACACCCAAAAACTGCTACTGACACCCAAAAACTGCTACCGACACCCAAAAACTGCTACTGACACCCAAAAACTGCTACCCACACCCAAAGGGTTGAAGAGAACAGAGAAATGAAGTGAATAGAGGAGGAAACTATGGCCGAAAAGCAAATTGGTCCTTAAAAACAACAGGAGAAGAACTGTAATAGTTCAAAGGTGGTGGCAGAATAGCTATATAGCTATTCTGGAACCACTCTTGGACTGTCATGGTTGTTGTGTCTGCTGAATTGGCATGCAGTCTTCAAAGGACATGACTCCTACCACATATAAAGAAACCTGCTAGTATTCAATACCAGTTTACACTCAAAATAAATGAATTGAAGTGAGGAAAGCACAAAACCAGATTCGTTCAACTAATTGACATACAAAAAAAACTGTCTCACGCAATTTCCCATAAAATGAATGCAAACATGACCAGACATGCTTTAGCCCATTCAGAATTGATGCCCTACAGCAGGAGATGGGTTGACCATGATAATTCAAGGGTAGTGCCAGATCCATCTCCTGCAATGGGTGCATAGTCGTTAGATGACACCTCCAAAATTTGGGAAATACGTGCATCAGGCTGAATGAATTAACAATTATTATCAATTTGTTACCGTTTTGCCGGCAAGTTGACACCTGCGGCCAAAGTGGATGTGCAAGTCAAAAGACACAACACTCCATCCGAGTAAGCATCCTCGATGAGTCGTCTTTCATCTGTGGTGAGTCCACTGTGGTGATAAGCCACCCCAAAGTGAACCGTGAACTGAAGGGTAGGGCAAAGCTTTCCACCGCCATCTGCATAAAGCTCCTGGAGCAATGCTTTGCGCTTTTCTCTCTGAATATTGCTCAGATGTCTGGAGATAAAATAGGTGCAATATGTATGACACACTAGTACAATTGTGAATGCTTACATACATTTCAGAAAATACTGAAGGAAATTAAAAGAAGAGCAAGAATGGCAAAGCCCTGACAGCGCACATAATTTTATCTGGCCAGTCAACATAATCAGTCTGACCTTTGGGACCTTGTCCTTTCTGACAGGTCACTGAAAGGAGCAAGTGTTCAGGTGTCTTTGGGATATTTTTGACTGCTTTCTGGACCTGTGTGACCTTGACCTTTGAGACTGGTCACTGGAATTGATATGTTTAGAAAGGTGTTGCCATAAAGTATCCTTGGGCCAAGTTTGAAGTCTCTTGCTTCAATAGTCTCTGACAAAATGCAAAATGTTAACTCACTCAACTCTGACACACCACAGCAAGACATGGATCAAGCTTGATAGTTCAAGCTATTCTGGCACAACCCTTGAACTATCATGCTCGATCTGTTTCCAGAAGTGTAATACAGTCTTCAGGGGACAACTTCAAAATTTGCGGGTTTTAGTCCTAGAGCAGAATGTGTTAAAATTGACCAGGGATGACAGATGACGCACGAGGAATGGTCGAGTACATAGACTCACTTTTGCTATCACATGCAACTGAAAAATAGTGTCTGCACATGATCAAGGCATTTCTGAATGAAAAAACAACAACTTAGAAACAGAAATTTGCAAATGCAAACACAGCTTACATCAAGTCCTCTTCTGCAAAGGGTGTAAAATTCAGTTTACAAGCCCTTGCAGTTGCTGAGGCTTGCAAAAATCTATCCTTGCCAGATCAGCCGTATTTAAAATTTCACCCAAATTCACTCACGTTTAAGTCGATAAACTCTCACAAATCTTTAGTACCTGTGGTGTTTGCATATAAGCCTTGCCAGGAGAAGAGCCACGTTTTCGCAGTAGCGCTTGGTAGGACAGAACATCAGGCAGGAGTTGTCTGGAATAATCTCTAGCACCAGATTCAACAAGTGGTCTGGGTCCTGCTGCTGTGACTCCTGAGAATACTGTTATGATAGATGCAATGGTTGCAATGAATCCCTGAACAGTCAGTAGTGCTTTTTGTCAAGGTGATACTTGCAGGAATCACCGCAACAAGAAGTGCTACCAACAGCGAAATGATTGGGGCATTCCGTAAGAAATGTCAGAAAGCCATAATATTAAGTGCCGAAAAGTGAGCAGTATGATGTATCCTATCACTGTGGAATACACTGCACAATGTGATTTTGCTGTTTCTTGTGTGTGTGTGTGTGAGAGTGTGTGTGTGTGAGAGTGTGTGTGTGTGTGTGTGTGTGTGTGTGTGTGTGTGTGTGTGTGTGTGTGTGTGAATCATTATAACCTAGAAGCGGGGTGTTTATATGCTATCATTTCTATATAAACCAGGTGTCACATTTTCAAAATGAGTCCTGGTCCTGGTCCCCTGAGAGCACAGCTCTAGGAGGACAATACTACATGATTCAGTCTGAGAATGTGGGTTGTGGAAAACACTCTCGCTTCAGCCTGTTTGTTGGCTGCGGCTGAGCTCACCACTAATTCTGTAGGAGTCTAGCTGCTTTGTTCAGTACGTCAGAAGGTGAAAAGAGAAAAGTATGTCAAAACAGCCAGCGAGTGTTATTAAGTGTTTTTATTCCGTAGTGTGCAGGGATCCATTTGCTTGCCTTCCACTGCAAGATCTATCCCCACTATGCAAAGCACGGTATGACTAGGAGAAGGAGATATGGTAATGGAGGAGGGGGGGGGGGGGGCGTGAGTGTTTGCATGTAAAAGTGGTCGTGTGAGGTTCTGCTAATTACTGTACTAAGCTCTATGCTCTTGACTTCCAGAACTCAGTAAACACTATTAACTCATTCAGCCCAACGGCCGTATTTCCCAAATTTGGGAGGTGTCATCTAATGACTATGCACCAGTTGCAGGAGATGGATCCACCATGATAATTCAAGGGCAGTGCCAGACTAGCTTTGGTGCTGACAGGTGCCCAGCTAATCTGGCACTACCCTTGAATTATCATGGTCGACCCATCTCCTGCTGTAGGGCGTCGGGGCTGAATGGGTTAACTGTAATTGGCATAGACCTACATGAACCGCCACAGCTCGGGAGGATGTTCATGTGGGTCTAGGCCACTTTATGGTTTCGTTTATATCCATGCTCCTAAGGCAGATGGGTCATACAGTGAGTCTGCAGTGGTTTGAAAGATATCATTAAGTGATTAACCCCTTCTGCAACAAGGGGTCCACTGGTAGTACGTGGTTTCCAATACCAGTTTTCAAAATTAATTTTTCTCTAAAATGTATTTTTTCGAAAAATACTTACCGATGACATGACTGTCAGGAAATATGTATTTTTCATTAAAATGTATTTTTTTGAAAAATACTTACCGATGGTATTACTTAAAGGAAATGGTTTCTTAGCTAGTCTAATTTTAGCCCAAAATTGTTGTGTACGAGTATGGTCATGATGGCAGGTGAGGGGCGCCATAGCCTAGACGGAAACCCGGGTAGCCTCCCTTCCGGTTCAACCACGCATGCGCCACACCACTCATACGCCAGTCAGTTTTCTTAGCGAATCAGCGGCAAGCGGGGCAGGTGGGAGGGACCTTCGAGTAATACCATCAGTAAGTATTTTTCAAAAAAATACATTTTAATGAAAAATACATTTGTTTTCTCAAAACACATTACCGATGGTATTACTTAAAGGAAGAATCCCGAGGAGGAGGCGGGTGCCGCTATAGCGACCCCATCCCCTGCCATCCTGGCCGCTCGAGTCGGCCACCCTCCCGCAACCTCCCTCTAATTTTAGCAAAGATACTTACGGCGCCTAGGGCGCCGGGAGGGAGTGTTGCGCCGCCACGATGTCCCCCACCAGCGATAGGTTCTGGCGCTGGCTGGAGAGGTCCCTCAGGTAGAAGCGTGCGAAGGTGGTCTCCGCTCGCCAGCCCACGGCCGCCACAATGTCTTTGACCGCACAGTTCCGGTCGAATGCTAGGCTGGTGGCCATGGCTCTGATCTCGTGTGCCCTGATGCTCATGCGTTTGGCTGTATCCGGGGCAAGCTCCTGGTAGGCTGATCGTAACACCCACCGGAGCCAAGAGGATATCGTTTGGGCCGAGATGTCGTTTCTACCTGGGGACAGAGGAAGGAAAAGGCGGGTGCGTTCCCTGCGTATCGGCTTGGTCCGGCGCAGGTACACACGTAAGGCTCGCACCGGGTCCTGTTGTCTGGACTCCCGGGTGGAGCTTGGGTCTCGTAATGGTTGAATGGTGACCAGTTGAGGGGCCGTCAAAGGCGATCTGGTCTTGGCTAGGAAGGCCGGGTCAGGAAGCAGCTGAACCGAGCCATCAGCCCGAAACTGTAAGCAGGCGGGGCGTGCTGAAAGTGCGTGCAGTTCGCCGACTCTGGAGGCTGACGCGAGGGCCAAAAGGAAGCAGGTCTTCCGAGTCACGTCCGGCAACCGCGCCAACTGGATCGGTTCGAAACGGGGCGAGTTGAGCCAAGTGAGTACCCAGGACAGGTCCCATCGTGGCACCAGGGATCGGCGGGCAGGGCGTTGTAGACCGAAGTGGGCCATCAGGTCGGCTAGGTCTTTGCAGGAACCCGGGTCGGGCAGTCCCAAGTGTCTGTACGTGTCGGCAATCATGGCCAGGTAGCCCCGGATGGTGATCGGTGCTAACTGCTGGTCGCTGAAAAGCCAGATGAAGAAATCCGCCAACTGGGGAGTTGTCAAGCCGATGGGGTGAAGGTGTCTGTCGTCACACCAGGCGCAGAGGACTCTCCACTTGCCTTCGTAGACTCGTCTGGTAGAGGCTCGACGAGCTGTAGCGATCGCGTCCACTGCCGCACCTGAGAAGCCTCTAGCTGCGAGGGCTTGCCGGACAACCTCCAGGCGTGGAGGAGGAGACGCTCGGGGCACGGGTGGAACAGCAGCTGCCGTGGTTGCTTGAGCATTGTCCGCGGTGTGGGGAGCGGTAGCGGGGGAGCCGTGGCAAGGTTCAGGAGGTCGGTTGTCCATGACTTGGTCCAGCAAAATGGCGCCACCAGGAACAGGATCGTGTTGCACCCTCTGAGCTTGAGTAGGACCTTGGGGACTAGTACGGTGGGCGGGTAGGCGTAGGCGACCAGGCCGTCCCAAGGGATGGATAGAGCGTCGACTGCCCAGGCCAAAGGGTCTGGAATGGGTGAAACGAAGAGGGGAAGCTGTCGATTCCACCTCGTGGCGAAGAGGTCGATCATGGGAGCCTCCCAGGTGATGGCGATCAGTCGAAAGATGTCGGGTCGCAGCGCCCACTCTGTATGGAGCAGTTGACCGCGTCGGGAGAGGGAGTCGGCCAGCACATTCAGATGACCCGGAATGTGACGTGCGCGAAGAGAGATGTCCCGATCCTCGCACCAGCGGAGCACCTGGTAGAGTAGTATGCAAAGGGATGGAGAGCGGGTCCCGCCTTGCTTCTGGATGTACGAGACGACCGTGGAGTTGTCCGAAAGAACCAACCGTTCCTGATGTCGGATGCGGTGCTCCCAGGCCAGGAGAGCTTGCCATACTGCCTTCAGTTCTAACCAGTTGATGTGTTTGGACAGCGATTCCAGAGGCCACAGGCCGGAGGCAGTCTCGAACGACGGAAGGAGGTGAGCTCCCCAACCTGCGAGGCTTGCGTCGACGCAGAGCGAGAGAGTGGGCGGCGGTGAGGACAGCGGCACTCCCGTCGCGAGCCAGGAAGGATCCGCCCAGCGCAGCAGGTGGGGACGGAGCATGGCAGGTACTGGAATCGGGGCCTCGAGGTCGGACGACGACGGTCGCCAGTGAAGGAGGAGATGCAGTTGCAGAGGGCGGGAGTAGAGACGTCCTAGCGGTAGCAGGTCCGCAGCAGCGCTGATCAGACCTAACAGCTGAAGCCACTGCCTGGCTGGAAGCGTCGTCAACTGGGACACCTGCCGAGCTAGAGTCGCCAACTTTTGGATGCGCTTCTCCGGCAGTCTGACGGTATTGTGGTCGGTGAGGAACTCCATACCGAGGTGAATAAAATGGCGTGCGGGAATGAGGTCGGACTTGCCAAGGTTGACCAGGAAGCCCAGGTTCTCGAGAAGTTGAAGCAGAGCATCTCGGTCTTCCCTCAGGGAGCGCTCGTCCTGGTTCCTCAAAGTAGGTCGTCCAAGTAGTTCGACGTAGGGCTCGTGGAACTTCGACGGGCTCTGGCTACCACTGCGTCCATGAGGCGAGTGAAGACCCAGGGGCTGAGGTTGAGGCCGAAGGGGAGCGCGCGGAACTGATAGACGACCCCCTCGAAGGCAAAGCGTAGGTAACGTCTGGAAGCAGGAGAGGTCCAGGCTGACCGCAAAGTCCATCGGCTGTACCGCTGAGCGAAGGGCCCGCGCAGTCTCCATGCGGAAGGCCGGAGCGACGATGAACTTGTTCAGCGCCGAGAGGTCTATGACGGGGCGCCACTTTCCGCCCGGCTTGGGCACCACAAAGAGCCGACTGTAGAAGGCTGGGGAGTCGTGCCGGACCACCACCTCCGTGGCGGACTTCTGAAGCAGGGAGGAAACTTCGCCGCGGAGAGCTTCGGCTCTGAGCTGGTCTGAAGGAACTGTAGTCCACACCGGGCTCCGGCGCACGGGAGGTGGGGACCGGAAGGAGATCAGTAGTCCCTGAGTAATGGTAGAGAGAATCCACGGGTTGTCCGGAAACAGCGAGCGCCAGGCTTCGCTGTGAAGCGCCAGCCTCCCGCCGACCGGAACTCCGGACGAGGTCGGCGGGGGCCGGAGGGGGAGAAAGCGCGCCCGGCCCCGCCCGGGGCGCCGGGCAGGTCTGGGCCAGGTGCGGGCAGGGAGGGATGGGGGAGGCTCGGTACTGGGGAAGGGCGGGCGCGAGGAAAGGCTGGAGCTCTGGGGGGTAGGCGACCACCTCTGGTGAACGGGCGGGCGGTGGGTCTAGCGGTCCGCAGGGGGCGACCCGGAGCCTTGCGGGTTGGTCGAAAGGAAGTTGGAGCTGGGCGGTTGGGCCAGGCGTCCTTGTTAGCTTCCTTTACAGCGAGCCAGGTGGGGCCGAACAGTAAGTCACCGCCGAGGGGCGCCTGCCGAAGCTGAGTCTTCACATCCAGCGGAATGGGACAGGAACGGAGAATCGCATCTCGACGCAGTAAGTCGCAGTTAGAGGCGGCTGCCATGGAGTTGACAGCAACATGATACACAGCGCAGTTCCCCGAAACTGCTAGGGCGAGCAGGTCTCCCAGCAAAGGCGAAATTGACGGATGCCAGGAGTCCTCTACACATCGGACGATGGCTTGCGTGACCAAATCTAGAAATCCCGCTGCTGCCAGGGTGTTCCTAATGAGTGTCGCGGTCTGTTCTACCCCGGGGAGGAGAGACTGACGTAAGGAAGTCCCAGAGAACGCCACTGCCGCGGGGTCCGCTGTCGGTAGAGGGCAGGAAAAGTGTTGTGTATGGCCTGCATACCATGACTGCCGGAAGGCGATGTCTATACCTGTCGGCCACTTGGAGTCTGAGAAGAATCCTGTACCGCATGCCCCTTGCGCAAGATGAGCAGAAAACGCATCACGTAACTCCCGGAAACCCGGCGGCTGGGGGAGAGACTTGAATCGCTTGGCCTGTCGGTCTGCGTCCACAAAGGCGGACGCCTTCCTTTTAAGGACTGGAGAGGGAGGGCAGTCTTCTGCAGGGAGGCAAGCCGCGATAAGCCGTGCCGCTTCATCAAGGGCCCGCAGTGTCTCTAACCTATGTCCAATGGCAGCCGGCGGGAATTCCTCGTCACCACCCGAGGGATTGGACGGGGCGGGGCTGGCCACCTGTAGTAGTGCCGACATCGATTCCTCGGGGTTCAGACTAAGGGTGTCCTCTTCTGCCGGAACTGAGTGGGGAATCGGGGCCACTCCCAAACGAGGAGGAAGACTCCCGTCACTGGGGCGGGTAACGGTCGTAGCTGGTGGAGGAGATCTTCTCACTGGTGCGTGGCGCCGCCAGTGTCTGCTAGATGAATGGTCCCGTGAAGCACTCGACGCTGAGCGGGAAGCCCGAACTCCTGACCTACGACGGTGTCGCGTGCGACGAGCGGCACTCCGCCGAGAGGAGCGTGAACGGGAACGGGGGCGGCGATGCGGGGACCGGGAACGTCTGAAATGGCGCGAAGCTGAACGCAAGCAGAGTCATGCCTGTACTGTGTCCGCGAATGTCGGCTGGATTCCGACCGGTAGTAATCGGTCCTCGGGCGAGTAGACCTGTCGCTCGAGCGTGAACGAAGTCTAACAGCTGAGGTTCGCTCGGACTGAAGACGGGGAGTAACTCGCACCGCAGCAGAGCGGAGGCGACTACTTCGTACCCGAGAGCGGGAGCGCGTCCGGCGAGAAGACTTGTCGGAACTTGACGCCCGGACGGAAGGAGCTGGGCGGGGCGCTGGCGTTCCGCGCTGGTCCCTAGCGGAGAACAGGGTAGCGGAAGCAGCAGGACGAATCTGTGGAGAGAGCTTGTCAGCTACCTGGAGATCCGTATTAGTCAGGCCCGCAACCAGAGCGGGTGTAGGAGCCTGTATCAGTTCCTTATCAGTTGCCTGCAGAGGCGTTGCTACCGGGTAGAGACCACTCGACTGGACTGTGGTGGCTACCGGAGTCTTGTTTAGAGGCCTAGCCCGAGGCGCTCTAGGATCCTTGACCGTACAGAGACCACTCGACTGGACTGTGGTGGCTGCCGGTACTAGAGCACGTGCACGCGACCGAAGTCGCTGGTTCGTCTGCTCAGACACTCGGTCAGGGCCACTCGACTGGACTGTGGCGCGTACCGGTGTGGGATCGTTCTTCCGTGCTCGCGTAGGTTTCTTGCGGCCGTAGAAACTCCACAGCTGGGTCCATTGTTCCTCCAGCCATGGGGCGCAGACCGAGCACGGACGCGTGGAGGTACAACCGGAACAGGGCAGGCAAACCAGATGTTCGTCACTCGGCCACTGGAATTGCCCACATCGAGTGCATGTTCGGACTTGCCAACTGCAAAACATAATGTACAATGAAATGCGAGCGAGCGTGCCCCCGTGGGCCCGCACCGAATCCGCGTGAACGAACGAAGCGTACCGTGTAAGCCTACGCCCGGCGCTCCACCCCTACCCTTGAGTGCCTGACGTAGGCCAAGGCAGAGATATTACCTTGCCATCCGAAGAAGTGAGGCACCAACCCGGTCGAAGACCCACCAGAAAGGCTAGCACGCAGACACGGCCCGGCGTCGGACGGCGACCACGTAACGCTGATGCCGGGCGAAGCCACTGGCGTCAGTGAAGGCGTCAAAACGAAGTCTCCGCAACAGCAGGCACTCAGAGCAGGCTGAAGAGCGAAGAAGAAGCTTGGCACACACGAGTAGCACGCACTAGGGCCCGAGCGGCACTAGGCGTGAGTACAGTTCAACCTGGCGTCGCCGCGCCCGGTAGGATAAGATGGCGCCGACGGGTGAAATTCACAAGTAACGTTCACTGGGAACAAGTTCCTAAGTCCGAAGACCGACGGAAACCTCAAGCCCGGTTTCCCACCTTGAACAAGCTTCCTTCTGTCTAGACTTTCCTAACGAAGATAGAGTCCTAACGAACAGAGCGAGTCCCGTACACAACCTTCTGAGACTAGCAAAGAAAACTGACTGGCGTATGAGTGGTGTGGCGCATGCGTGGTTGAACCGGAAGGGAGGCTACCCGGGTTTCCGTCTAGGCTATGGCGCCCCTCACCTGCCATCATGACCATACTCGTACACAACAATTTTGGGCTAAAATTAGACTAGCTAAGAAACCATTTCCTTTAAGTAATACCATCGGTAATGTGTTTTGAGAAAACAAAGTCTACTTGCTTACCAATTTTAGCCTAAGATCCGAAGGGTCCCCCCAGGAGGCTCTCAGGGATCCCTAACAGGGACGAGAGTAGCCTCCCATGCCCATCCGGTCATGTGCCACGTGGTGCATCCTTTAGCCAGTTGTCTACGGAGCTACCAGTGGCAAGCGGGGAGGAGGGAGGGACCTCAGAGTCATGTCATCGGTAAGTATTTTTCGAAAAAATACATTTTAGAGAAAAATTAATTTGTTTCCTCAAAACACATTACCGATGACATGACTGTCAGGAAGAATGTCGAAAAGGAGGAGGGTGCTGCACAATCCCTTCAGAAACCTCGTTAGGGACAAAACGGCCCGTCACTCCTAATCACACACTCCCGACAATTTTAGCGAAGTGCAAACCTAAGGCGCCGAGGGCGCCTGGAGGGAGTGTAGTGCCGCAGAGATGTCGCCCACCAGAGTGAGGTTGTCGCGCTGGACTGTCAGGTCCCGGAGGTAGAAGCGGGCGAAGGTAGATTCGATTAACAGCACCGTTGCGGTCAAAGGCGAGACTTGCGGCCACAGCGCGAGCTTCAAGGGCGCGGATCCTGAGTGTCTCAGCTCCCAGTGGGAAGAGGTCGCGATAGGCGGACCGTAAGACCCAGCGGAGCCAGGAGGAGATCGTTTGGGCCGAGATTTCGGTTCTGCCGGTGAGCAGCGGCAAAAAGAGACGAGTCCGTCCCCTCCGCACGGACTTGGAGCGACGCAGGTAGATACGAGGTGCGCGCACCGGAACTTGCTGCCGATTCTCCCGAGGAAGGTCGGGCCCATCAAGCGGCCGAAACGTGATGACCTGAGGCGCCGTCCAGGGAGATCTAGTCTTAGCGAGAAAGGAAGGATCCGTGAGCAGTAGAACGGAGCCCTCCACCCGGAACTGCAGGCAGGAAAGTCGGGACCAGAGTGCGTGGAGCTCGCTGACGCGGGCTGCCGCGGCGAGGCCACCAAGAAGCAGGTCTTCCGAGTCACGTCCGCGAAGCGGGCCAGGTGGAGCGGTTCCAACGGTCCGAATACAGCCAGGTGAGGACCCAGGGGGGGTCCCAGAGGGAACTAGCAAGCGGGGAACCGGACGCCGCAAGCCAAAATGCTCCATAAGGTCGGCCAGGTCCTAGGAGGCACCAGGGTCGGGCCGGCCGAGGAGATGGTAGAGGTCGGCAACCAGAGAAGGGAGACGCGGATCGTGAAGGGAGCCAACCTTGGTCCTGGAAGGGCCAGAGAAGAAGTCCGTGAGCTGAGCTGAGGCGTCGTCAGATCGACGGGGGAGAGGCGACGGTCCGAGCACCAGGTACGTAGCACCCGCCACTTACCCTCGCAGACACGTCTGGAGGGAGGTCGGCAGGCTGTAGCGAAAGCGTCCACTGCCGCACTCGAGAAGCCACTAGCGGAGAGGCTTGCCGCACCAAGCCAGGCGTGTAGGAGAAGACGCTCGGGGCAGGGTGGAAGAGCAGCTGGCGGGGCTGCTTGAGCATCGTGCTCGGGGTGGGATGCGGGAGGGGAGGAACCGTGGCAAGACTGAGCAGGACGGTAGTGCACGACTGGTCCAGGCGAACGAGGCCACCAGAAGAAGGACTGCATGCATCCCCGGAGCTTGAGCAGGACTTTGGGGACCAGGACCGACGGAGGGTAAGCGTAAGCGACGAGTCCGTCCCAAGGGAACGAAGGCGCACCGACTGCCCAGGCCAGAGGGCCGGGAAACGGGGAGACGAAGAAGGGAAGCTGGTGGTTCCATCTCGTGGCAAAGAGAACGATGAGGGGAGACTCCCAAGGTCGCAGATCAGGCGAAAGATGTCCCGGTGCAGGGTCCATTCCGAGTGGAGAAGCTGACCCCGCCGCTAAGGGAGTCGGCCAGGACGAACAGGTGACCAGGAACGAGACGTGCCCGGAGGGAATGCCGCGGTCCTCGCACCAGCGAAGGAGTCAGTAGAGGAGGATGCAGAGGTCAGGGAAGCGGGGCCCTCCCCGCTTCTGAAATAAGCAAAGACCGTGGAGTTGTCAGAGGACGAGAAGCTCCTGTGCCCGAAGATCGGATCCCCAGCGCGGAGGGCCAGCCAAGGTGTATCCAGTTCCAGCCAGATGATGTGCCGGGAAGCCAGGTTCGCGGGTCCAGCGGCCGGACGAAGAAGGAGAGTGCCCCACCCGGCGAGACTGGCATCTACGCAGAGAGAGAGACGGGGCAGTGGCGAGGTCAGGGGGATCCCGGAGCCGAGCCAAGAAATGTCCGTCCCGCGAAGCCGAAAGGGCTGCAGCATAGGAGAGACTGGCACCAGGGTAGAGAGATCGCGGAAGGACGGCCTCCAGTGGGGGAGAAGATGCAGCTGGAGAGGACGGGAGTACAGCCGCCCGAGGGGAGGGAGATCTGCCGCCGCACTCATCAGACCGAGGAGCTGGAGCCACACTCTGGATGGGACAGCCACTTCCTGAGCTACCAACGGGCAAGATCGGCCAGTGTCCGGATCCGAGGCTCGGGAAGACGCACCAGGAAGCGGTAGGTCACAAACTCCATGCCCAGGTGAACAAGTGGCGAGAGGGCGAGAGGGCGAGAGGTCGGACTGTTGGCGTTGACCAGGACGACCAGGCGAGAAAACAGAAGGAGAAGAGCATCCCTGTCCGAAGAAGAGAGACCACCGACTGATTCCGCAGAAGCAGGTCGTCTAAGGAGGAGATCGGGCTGGAGGAAGACCGACGGGCTCTGGCAACCACGGTGTCGATGACCCGCATAAGGACCCACGGGCTGAGGAAGAGACCACACGGGAGAGCCCGAAACTGGAAACGGTCCCGTCGAAGGCAAAGCGTAGGTAACGGCGGGGGTCGGGAGGCATGGGGACGTGCAGAAGCATCGGACAGATCCAGGCTGGTGGCGAAGTCCATGGGCTGAAAGGCGACGCGAAGGGCCCGGGTTGTCTCCAAGCGAAAGGACGGGGCGGCAAAGGACCGGTTGAGGGCGGGGAGAACGATGATCGGCCTCCACTTGCCTCCAAGCTGGGGACTACAGGAACGGCTGTAGAAGACGGGGGAGTCACGCCGAGCGACGAGCTCCGTCGCAGCTTTCCCAAGAAGAGCGGAGACCTGCCCGCAAAGGGCGACGGCCTTGGTCCGAAGGACGGGAACTCGGTCCACAAGGGGGAGCGCTGGGCCAACGGTCCGGGATAGCTTCCTTCAGAGACTGCCAGGCAGGGCTGAAAGGCGCGGGTGCCAACAGGAGCACGGTAGTGCTGCGACGTCACATCAGGGGGGAAGGCCAGGGCAGGCACGGCGGACTACATTACGCCTCAGGTCACAGCAGGCGGAGGCTGCCAAGGAGGCCTGGAGATCCGACAGCAGGGGAGGAAGGGAAGGGAGCCAGTCCGCCACGAATGGAAGGAAGGCTAGGGAGTGGGGGGGGGGGGGGGGGCCGAGGGTCCGAAGCCACGAGGAAGATCCGCTTGAACTGGGAAGAGCCGCTGCAAGCACGAGCGCCGGCGGAACCACTGGAGGCAGCGGGCACGAAGGGTAGCGAGTGGCCAGTGAACCAGGGAGCTGAAGGCGATGTCGACATCGGAGGGCCAGCGGCGAACGGAAAAGAAGACTGTGTCAGAGGCGGAACTCGCTGGAGGTGGGCAGAAGAGCGTCCCGAGGTCACGCTTCTTAACCTGAGGGGCAGCGTCTACAAGGCAGCAGCTTCCTCTGAGCGGCGGCAAGTGCGAAGAGACGGGCCGCGTCGCTCCAAGGCGCGTAGAGACTCGCCACGAGGAGTGTACAGGGCAGCAGGACGCTGAGTCATCCACCGGAGAGGGTCGGGGGGACGCTGGAGGCGAAGGGCGCTGAGAGCGGGGAAGACGGCTGTCCCGAGGAGAACGACAGCGCCGAGCACAAGGCGAAGGCCGATAGGAACACCGGAGGGAGTCGAGCGGGCGGGCGACGAACGCCGGGTCTATCCACGCGATGAGGGCTAAGACGTCGATCCCCTCTTGCACTGGGTGTACCCAAGAGGACACCCATTCAAGTGCTAACCGAGCGCGACGTTGCTTAACTTCGGTGAACAGGCGAGAACTGGTGAATTCAACGTAAAATGGCCGTAGGCGCCTGGGGGTTCGGTCCGAAGTCCCGAGGTGTATGAAAGACGACCAAGACGCGGTGCCCGTGGCTCAAGGAGGGGGGGGCACGTAGCTGGCTGGGTGCCTCGCGAAAGGAGTCAGCGGGCTTAGAAGGAGAGGCCACAAGGCCCACTAGGGTACTAACAGGCGACATGGTACGCGGTGCCCGGGGCTCAAGGAGGGGGGCACATAGCGGCTTGGCGACTCGCCGTAGGAGTCAGCGGGCCTAGAGACTGGGCCGAAGTGCCGAAGCGTGTACTAAATAGCGACAAGGTCGCGGTGCCCGGGGCTCAAGGAGGGGGGGGCACGTAGCCGGCTTGACGACTCGCCGGAGGAGTCAGCGGGCTGAAAAGCTGGGGCCGAAGGGCCGACGCATGAACTAATTGGCGACAAAGGTCGCGGTGCCCGGGGCTCAAGGAGGGGGGCACGTAGCCGGCTGGGCGACTCGCCTGAGGAGTCAGCGGGCTTAGGAGGGGCCGAAGGCCGACGCGTAAACTAATAGCGACAAAGGTCGCGGTGCCCGGGGCTCAAGGAGGGGGGGCACGTAGCCGGCTTGGCGACTCGCCGGAGGAGTCAGCAGGCTTAGGAGGGGCCGCGAGGCCAACGCGTCTACTTTTTCCTTTTTTTTTTTTATAAATTTTTTTTATGTAATAGGCGACAAGGTCGCGGTGCCCGGGGCACAAGGAGGGGGGCACGTAGCCGGCTAGGCGACTCGCCGGAGGAGTCAGCGGGCTTAGAAGTAGGGCTGAAAGGCCGAAGCGTGAACTAATGGCGACAAGGTCGCGGTGCCCGGGGCTCAATGGAGGGGGGCACGTAGCCAGCTTGGCGACTCGCCGGAGGAGTCAGCGGGCTTAACGCGTCTACTAATAGGCTACAAACTTACCAGGGATGTGAGGCGTGTGCTATCCCAAGTCCGAGGGAAGCTTGAACAATCCCACCGTGCCGCGGTAGGTCCCAAGGAAGGCAGACAGTCGCGGGTCGCTCGCCGGTAGAAACACCAGAGTAGAGACCAAGAACCTCCGGTCAAGAGGCGCAGCCAGCGCAGTCAATGACAGAGGAGCAGCCGGCACCCGGTAGACACACTGTGTGGCGGACACTAGGCCACTGGAAGTCGCCGTACTGGGGAGGGGCGCACTTGGTAACTGTAACACATACCCATACATGAAAGGCGACCGGCGGCGGTTAACTAACCCCGCCATTTAAAGCTCCGAAATTAAGTAACGAGCGAAACTCACAGCGAAATGCGGAGAGAAAACAAACAGTAGGTCGAGCCAAGCACGACGTCCGGCCCAGCCGGGCGAGACGTAGGAAGCGGCCGAGACTTTACCTGTCCATGGCGGAAAGGCAGAGTGACGAAGCACAAACCACCGCGCGCGACGGGAGTCTAGAAGGCTCCAGGCCCAGCAAGCTGCATGAGGCACAGACGAGGCCAGGCAGAGAAGGAGGCCACGCAAGGAAGAGGAAGACGGAAGGCAAGGAGAAGGCAAGCTGGTGAGGAACGGTCGCACCGTACACAGACTCCGTGAAGGTAGGGTCTTTAGGCTCTAGAAACGCGTGCGTACGCTAACAGCGAAGTAGACAACTGGCTAAAGGATGCACCACGTGGCACGTGACTGGATGGGCATGGGAGGCTACTCTCGTCCCTGTTAGGGATCCCCGAGAACCTCCTGGGGGGACCCTTCGGGTCTTAGGCTAAAATTGGTAAGCAAGTAGACTATTTCCTGACAGTCATATCGGTAATGTGTTTTGAGGAAACATTAATTTTTCTCTAAAATGTATTTTTTCGAAAAATACTTACCGATGACATGACTAACTGGAAATAGTCTACTTGCTTACCAATTTTAGCCTAAGACCCAAAGGGTCCCCCCCAGGAGGCTCTCGGGGATCCCTGACAGGGACGAGAGAGCTTTCGGGGATCCCTAACAGGGACGAGAGTAGCCTCCCCTGCCCATCCGGTCAGGCGCCAGGTGGTGTCTCCTTTAGCCAGTTGTCTACGGAGTTACCAGCGGCAAGCGGGGAGGAGGGAGGGACCTCCGAGTCATGTCATCGGTAAGTATTTTTCGAAAAAATACATTTTAGAGAAAAATTAATTTGTTTCCTCAAAACACATTACCGATGACATGACTAACTGGAAGAATGGCAAAGAGGAGGAGGGTGCCGCACAATCCCTTTTAGAAACCTCTTCAGGGACGAAGACGGCCCGTCACTCCTGATCACCCACTCCCGACAATTTTAGCGAAGTGCCGCCTAAGCGCCGAGGGCGCCTGGAGGGAGTGTCGCGCCGCAGAAGTTGCCCACCAGCGTAAGGTTGTCGCGCTGGACTGTCAGGGCGCGGGAGTAGAAGCGGCAATGGTAGATCCGTCCCGCCACCCCACCGCCGCCACAGTGTCCTTAACCACACCGGCGCGGCGAAGGCGAGACGTGCGGCCCTAGCGTGCATTGCATGGGCGCGGATCCTCAGTGCCTCGGCTCCCTGTGGGGAGAGGTCGCGATAGGCGGACCAGAATACCCAGCGGAGCGAAGAGGAGAACGTTTGGGCTGAGAAGCCGGTTCTGCCAGCGGTCGGCGGCAAGGGACGAGACCGTCCCCTCCGCACGGACTTGGAGTGCCGCAGGTAGATACGAAGTGCCTGCCCCGGATCTTGCTGCGGAGTGCCCCGAGGAACCGGGTCGTGTAAGCGGCCGAGCGGCGAGGACCGGAGGCGCTGTCAAGGGAGACCTAGGCTGAGCGAGAAGGAAGGATCCGGGAGTAGCTGAACGGAGCCATCCACTCGGAACTGCAGGCCAGCGGGGCGAGACGAGAGCGTGGAGCTCGGTGACGCGGGGCGCCGTGGCGAGGGTCATCAGGAAGCAGGCCTCCGAGTCACGTCAGCAAAGCGGGCCAGAAGGAGCGGCTCAACGGTCCGAAGTCAGTCAGGGGAGGACCAGGGAGGTCCCAGCGCGGGCCAAGTGGGCGGGAGACCGGACGCTGCACGCCGAAACGCGCCATAAGGTCGGGCAGGTCCTTGCAGGCGCTGGGTCAGGACGGCCGAGGTGACGGTAGGCGTCGGCGATCAAGAGACCCCTCAAGAGCTGCTGCACCAGAGGGGAGCCAACCTAGGTCTTGGACGAGCCAGAGAAGAAGTCCGTGAGCTGAGGAGTCGTCAGGCCGACAGTGGAGAGGCGGCGGTCAGAGCACCAGGCACGAAGCACGCCACTTTCCCTCGTAGACACGTCTGGTAGGTCTGCGGGCAGAAGCGATAGCATCCGCTGTTGCACTCGAGAAGCCTCCAGCAGAGAGAGCTTGCCACACAATCGCCAGGCGTGCAGGAGAAGTCGCTCGGGGCAGGGGTGGAAGAGCGGCTATCGGCGCTGTAAGAGCATCGGCGGGAGGTGGGAAAAGGGAGGGTGAACCTGTGGCGAGACTGAGAAGGTCGGAAGTCCGCGAACCGGTCCGGGCGACCGGCCACCCGGAGAAGGACTGCGTTGCATCCCCGGAGGCTGAGCAGGACTTGAGGACCAGGACCGCCGGAGGGTAGGTGTAAACGACCAGTCCGCCCCAAGGGATCAAAGGGCATCGACTGACCAGGCCAGAGGTCGGGAACAGGGAGATGAAGCGGGGAAGCCGGAGGCTCCACTTCGTGGCGAAGAGAACAAGGGGGGAGTCTCCCGACGGGCGCAGAACCAGCGAAGGATGTCCCAGCGAAGGGCGCAATCCGTGTGAAGAAGCTGCCACCGTCGCAAGAGGTAGACTGTCAGGACGAACAGGCGACGTGGACTGTGGCGGGCTGGGAGGGAGAAGACGCTGTCCTCGCACCAGCGAAGGGGGCGATAGAGGAGGAAGCAGAGGTCGGGAGAGCGGGTTCCTCCTGCGTCTGAAGGCAAGCCACGAAGAGGGGTTGTCGGAAGGACGAGGAGGTCCTGTGTCCGAAGATCGTATCGCCAAGCGCAGAGGGCCTGCCAACTGCAACCAGTCCCAGCGGGATGACGTGCCGCGAAGTCCGGTTCGCGGGCCAGCGGCCGGCGGACGAGCGGAATTCGGGAGAAGGAGAGCGCCCCAACGGTCGAGACCGGCAACGACGCAGAGAGAGACGGGCAGCGGCGAGGTCAGGGGGAATCCGGGAGCCGAGCCAAGAATGTCCGTCCAGCGAAGCCGACGTGGCGCAGCACAGGAGAGATCGGCACCAGGGTAGAGAGATCGCCGGAGGACGGCCTCCAGAGGCGGAGTACAGAAGACCGAGGGAAGGAGATCAGCCGCCGCACTCACCAGGAGGAGGAGCTGGAGCCGCAGTTAGGTGGGGAGCGCCGCGTCCGCAGCTACCCTCGGGCTAGAACGGCAAGGACTGGATCCGAGGCTCGTGAAGACGCACCAAGTCGCGGTCGGTCACCGAATCCACACCCAGGTGAACGAGTGGCGAGAGGTCGGACTGTAGGCGCTGACCAGGGCGCCCAGGCGAGCAACCGGAGGAGGAGAACATCGCTGCCCTACGAAGTGGGACCGCTGACTGATACCGCAGACGCAGGTCGACCCAGGAGGAGAACGGCTGACGGAAGAACAAGGTCTCGGGCAACCAAGGCATCCACGATCCACGCAAGGACCCAGGGCTGAGGGAGAGACCACACCGGAGGCCGGGCTGGAAACGGACCCGTCGACGGCAAGCGAAGACAACAGCGGGGGCGGGAGGCATGGGGACGCGTGGAAGCGAGGGGCAGATCCCGGCTGGCGGCGACGACCAAGGGCCGAAGGCGAAGCGAAGGGTCCGAGGCGGGGGGAGCCGCGCCGAGCGACGAGCACCAACGCAACATCTCAAGGCAGAGCGGAGACCTGCGCGCGAAGGGCGAGGGCCTTGGTCGGAGCGGGCGGGAACTCAACCACACGGGTGGCGCTGGGCCCACAGGCCTAGAAGGGGTCCTAAGGAGACTACCAGGCAGGGCCGAAGAGCGTGGGAAGCCACAGGAGCACGGTACAGCTGCGACGTCGCATCAGGGGAGATGGTCAGGGAAGGAGCCATCCACTAGAGCTGGGAGGTGTAACCGCAAGGACGGGCGCCGGCAGAACCACCAGAGGCAGCGCGCACGAAGAGGAGCAAGTGGCCAGCGAACCGGGGAGCTGAAGGCTAAAACGCCAGCAGGCCAGCGGCGAATGCAGGACGCCGAGTCATCCACCGAAGAGGGTCGGGGAGACGCTGGAGGCGAACGGTGCAGAGAGAGGGGAAGAGGGTGTCCCGCGGAGAATGACAGGGCCGAGCAGAAGGCGAAGGTCGGCAGGGACACAGGAGGGCGTCAAGCGGGCGGGCGACGAACGTCGGGCGCCGCAACTATCTAGGCGATGAGGGCGAAGACGTCGATCCCCACTTGCACTGGGTGTACCCAAGGGGCACCCATCCACGCGAACCGAGCGCGAAGTAGCTTCACTTCGGCGAACAGACGAGAATCGGTGAACACGTGGAAAGGCCGTAGGCGCCAGGGGAAAACGGCCCGAAGTCCCGAGGTATATGAAAGACGATCCAGACGCAGTGCCCGAGGCTCAAGGAGGGGGCACCGTAGCTGGCTGGGAGACTCGACGAAGGAGTCAGAGGGTAGGAAGGAAGGCCATAGGGCCGACTAGGGCACCAACCGGCGATAAGGGTCGCGGTGCCCGGGGCTCAAGGAGGGGGCACAAGCAGATAGGCGACTCGCCAAAGGAGTCAGCGGGCCCAGGACCGAGGCCGAAGTAAGAACAAGGCGACAAGGTCGCGGTGCCCGGCTCAAGGAGGGGGGCACATAGTCGGGTAAACGACTCGCCGTAGGAGTCAGCGGACTTAAGCTGGGGCCGAAGGCCAAGCGTGAACTAATTGGCGACAAGGCCGCGGTGCCCAGGGTTCAAGGCGGGGGCACAGCGGCTCGCCGGAGGAGTCCGCAGGCGTAGGAGGCCAACGCGTCCACAATAGGCGACAAGGTTGCAGTGCCCGGGGCTCAAGGAGGGGGGCATGTAGCCGGCTTGGCGACTCGCCGGAGGAGTCAGCGGGCTGAGCAGGACCGAAGGCCGACGCGTAGACTAGTTAGCGACAAGGTCGCGGTGCCCGGGGCTCAAGGAGGGGGGCATGTAGCTGGCTAGGCGACTCGCCGGAGGAGTCAGCGGGCTTAGGAGGGCCGAAGGCCGGTGCTTAACCAATTAGCGACAAGGTCGCGGTGCCCGGGGCTCAAGGAGGGGGGCACGTAGCCGGCTTGGCGACTCGCCGGAGGAGTCAGCGGGCTTGAGGTTTGGCCGAGGGCCGACGCGTGAACTAAGGCGACGTGGTCGCGGTGCCCGGGGCTCCTTTTTACGGGAGGGGGGCACGTAGCCAGCTTGGCGACTCGCCGGGGGAGTCAGCGGGCTTAACGCGTCTACGAAAGAGCTACAAACTTACCAGGGACGATAGGAGTGGCTATCCCATGTCGGAAGGCCGCTTGAACAATCCCACCGTGCCGCGGAAGGTCCCAAGGAAGGCGGAAGTCGCGGGTCGCTCGGCGGTGGAACACCGGAGTAGAGACCAAGAACCTCCAGTCAAGCAGGGCAGCCAGCGCAGCCGATGACAGAGGAGCAGGTGGCACCCAGTCTACAGTGTGGCGGACACCAGGCCACTGGAAGCCGCCGTCCTGGGCAGAAACGCACTTGGTACTGCAACACATACCCATACATGAAAGGTGATGGGCGGCGGGCAACTAAGGCCGCCAGGTAAAGCTCCGAAGTAAGTAATGAGCGAAACTCACCGTGAAATGCGGAGAGAACACAAACAGAAGTCCGAGCCAAGCACGACGTCCGGCCCCGCCGGGGGAGACGTAGGCAGTGGCCAAGACTTTACCTTTTCCTGGCGGAATTGCAGCGTGACGCAGCACAAAGCACCGGACACTAGGTCACTGGAAGTCGCCGAACTGGGGAGAGGCGCACTTGGTAACTGCAACCCAAACCCAAACATGAAAGGCGACCGGCGGCGGGTAACCAACCCCGCCATTTAAAGCTTCGAAAATTAAGAGACACGCGAAACTGACAGTAAATGCAAAGACAAACAACAGTAGCTCGAGCGAAACCCGACGTCCGGCCCAGCCAGGCGAGACGTAGGAAGCGGCCGAGACTCCACCTTCCATGGCGGAACGGACGAAGCACAAAGTACCGGACAATAGGTCACGGGAGGTCGGCGTACTGGGGAGAGGCGCACTAGGTAACTGCAGCCCATACCCAAACATGAAGGCGACCGGGGGCGGGTAACGAACCCCGCCATTTAAAGCTTCGAAATCAAGAAACACTCGAAACTCACCGTGAAATGCGGAGAGAAAACAACAGTAGCTCGAGCGAAGCCCGACGTCCGACCCAGCCAGGCGAGACGTCGGAAACGGCCGAGACTTTACCTGTCCATGGCGGAACGGCAGGGAGACGAAGCACAACCACCGCGCGACGGGAGCCTAGAAGGTTCCAGGGCCAGCCAAGAGCACGAGGCACAGACGAGGGCTAGCAGAGAAGACGGAGGCCACGCCAGAAGCAGAAGCCGAGAGGCTAGGCGAAGGCAGGCCGGTAAGGGACGGTCGAACCGTACACAGTCTTTCCAAGGGTCAGAGGCTCAGGTAAAAGCGTCCGAACGCTAGCAGCGAAGTAGACAACTGGCTAAAGGAGACACCACCTGGCGCCTGACCGGATGGGCAGGGGAGGCTACTCTCGTCCCTGTTAGGGATCCCCGAAAGCTCTCTCGTCCCTGTCAGGGATCCCCGAGAGCCTCCTGGGGGGGACCCTTTGGGTCTTAGGCTAAAATTGGTAAGCAAGTAGACTATTTCCAGTTAGTCATGTCATCGGTAATGTGTTTTGAGGAAACAAAAATCCTTGTGTGGTAACTACTCAGAAAACAAAGGTCTGCCTGAGGGCTCACGACGGCCGCAGTGGGCCAGCGCACAGCCGCGCGCCCTCCCACTGCACTGCCTCCGTCGTGGGCCCGAAGATGTTTTGCTACTGGGGTACACGCTTACTGAGAAGGTGATGCACTTTTTATGCTGGAGCTTGTCGTCTGGTACCAGGGCTTTGTTGTCCACTTGGTACATGTTGTCCTCCACCTTTACGTACTCCGTCAACTCCACCTTCCAACCCAGATTGTCATGTCAAGGTGAAATGCTATTCAGGCACAACCCTTGAACTATTAACTCATTCAGCCCGACGGCCATATCTTACGAATTTTGGAGACGTTGTCTAACGACTATGCACCTGTTGCAGAAGATGGATCGACCATGATAATTCAAGGGTAGTGCCAGATTAGCTTGGCTACTATAGTGCATCAGGGCTGAAAGGGTTAAAGTCGATCCATTTCCTGTTATACCTCGAGTGTCAGGAATGGGCTCATAGTCAGATACAGCATATTCTGAACACTTGTTAACTTAATAGTTGTAACCTGTGATCACTTTTTCAACTCTTTGCGTGTGGGTAGCGGTTTGAGTCGTGATGATTCCTGTATGAATCATCACGACTAAAACCGCTACCCACACGCAAAGGGTTATCGCTAGGTTTACCTTTTGTACACTTGCATGCCTTCTGACCTACAGACGTTAATCATGTAACTGTCAGAATTAAATTCAGACAACACAATGAGCTTTTTTTTTCTTTTTTTTTAAAACCAGCAAATGAATTTCAGATGGTATTTAGTTATTTATGCAACAACAAAAAAAAAAAAAAAAAAAAAAAAAAAAGGAAAAAAAAAAGGTTAAATTAAAAAAGTATTCACCGGTCTGAAATCACTGAAAAAGACCTCAGCGTGAAGGAAGTTTGCCAGGTCCTGGATGTTGTTCAGGGTGGCACTCATCCCGATCACCTGGGGAGGGGCTGCACTCAGATAAAGTTTTTGACCACATTACTACCCATCCAGATTGCTTCATTTTTACTTTACCACTCAAAAGGTGGTGAAAATTGTAACTTTCAACCACTGAGAAGAAATAAAGCATTTCTTGACAAAGGCCAACATTTTAGAATTATAAAAACACATGCAAGTACTGAGACTCTGTGACCCATTTATACATTCTGCTCCAGGACTGAAATCAGCAAATTTTGAAATTGCCCTCAGAAGACTGTATTACACTTCTCGAAACAGATCAAGTGTGATAGTTCAAGGGTGGTGCCAGAATAGCTTGGCGCCTATAGGCGCCAAGCTATTATAGCACCACCCTTGAACTATCACGCTCGATCCATGTCTTGCCGTGGCGTGTCGGAGTTGAACGAGTTAAGTCCTGACACACAACAAGATATGGATTGACAATAACAATTCATGGGCTCTTTGCTTACTGGACTCGGACATGAATAGCTTCAACTGTTCAAGGCAGTTTGTATGGGACATCTGGCCTACTGGCACCTACATTAACCCTTATCATGCGGAATACAAAAGTGTGTGAATAAAAAGTGTGTGAAATAAGTGTGACTAAAATAGTTCTAGGGTAGTGCCAGAATAGCTTGGCGCCTCTAGGGACCAAGCTATTCCGGCACCACCCTTGAACTAAAGCCATTGGTCAATATCCTTATCTGTAAGTACTATAATGTAGCTCTTGCCTATGGCAGTGTACAAATTTGAAGCTTTTAGCCTCAGTATGATATGGGTTAATCCAGCATTTTAGTTGAGCAATCAGATTATGACTGAAGCACAACACCCAGTTGCATTGAAGACACTTTAGTCAGCGGTGTACAAGTTTCAGTACCTACCATCATTAGTTACCAGTATCTTTAGTAAAGTCGATTCCATTGTAGCTCCTCTGCTTCCACCTTCTCCAATCATGTGAAGCTGAAAAACAAAAATGTACTAACTAAATAAATTGTTGACAAGGGTGCCCAAAAATTAAATGACTGAAAACATTATGTGGACTAACTGCTTGTGATAGATTGCTGCAATGATAATTTTTCATGATATGTTCTTGTAGCGTTTGTTAATGTCTTATATTGTTGTTTCATGATGAGCCGAAAGGCAAATTTCTGTTGTGCCTTGACTCGAACAGACAATAAAGTTGTATTGTATCGGTTTCAGGTCACTTTACAAATTTCAAATACAAGCGATCAAAAATCTCTGTAACTTCAGTAGCTGAACTGGCCCTTCGTCTGTCTTGTACTGTGTTTGTCTTAAATGGCGTAAATCCGTGTCTGTTACGTGAGTGTGCGTGTCGGGTTTCAGTTCGCGGCACTTTGAGTTGATTTGCCCCAAAATTGAGAAAAAGCGCCTATATAATAACGGTATTATTATTGGTATTATTATTATTGTATTGTATTGTAACTGTGCCACATAATCCATGGCCAGAGAGAGATAAATTCTCATGAGCCCATGCCGTTGCAGGGGCTGATGAGAATTTGTGCCTCTTGCAGATGGAACAGGCTGACTAATGGGCTGTCCTGTCTAAACCAAAACGCTGAAATTCAGCTTTCTGGGATTTTGGAGAAAGCAAAATCAGTCTTAGTCACCCATGTGTCTATTAAAGTCTTCTTAATCTTTGTATGAAAACCCCCTCCTTCTCACCTCTCCTCATCTTTATTGTTGTTGCTTGTGTAAAGGTTCACAAGCGCATCCACAAGGCGACATGGGTATCACCGGACCATTTAACCGAGAATCAGATGGACCACGTGTGCATCTCGAGAAGGTTCCGAAGATCTCTCCAGGACGTCCGAGCGAAGAGAGGAGCCGACGTTGCTTCAGACCACCACCTGGTTGTTGCCAGAATGAAACTGAAGCTGAAGAGGAACTGGACCGGCGAGACCTGTCAGCGCCAGAGGTTCAACACTACGCTGCTGAAAGATTCAGGCAAGCATGAGGAGTACAGACTCGCCCTCTCCAACAGGTTCCAGGTTCTCCAAGAGCTTCTGGACGAAGGAACCATTGACGAGCAGTGGAGAGGGGTGAGAGACGCAGTAACTGCAGCATGCAAGGAGGTGTTGGGCTACAGGAAGCACACTCACAAAGAGTGGATAACACCAATGACACTCGAGAAAGTAGTAGATAGAAAGAAGAAGAAAGCAGAAGTAAACAACAGCCGCACAAGAACAGAGAAGGCCCGCGCTCAGGAGGCATACACAACAGCCAACAAAATAGTAAAGAATAGCATCAAGGCAGACAAGAGAAATTTTGTAGAGTCACTGGCACAAGAAGCAGAGGAGGCAGCCCGACATGGAAACATGAGAGAGCTCTACAACACCACAAAAAAGCTTTCAGGGAAGTTTGCCAAGCCAGAGAGGCCAGTAAAGGATAAACAGGGAAGAGCCATCCAAGGAGAGGAGGGACAGAAGAACAGATGGAAGGAGCACTTTGAGGAGCTCTTAAATAGACCAGCTCCACAAGACCCACCAGACATTCAGGTAGCCGAGAGAGACTTGCCGATAGACTGTAGCGAGCCCACCAAGGAGGAGATCCGGAAAGCCATCAAACAGCTCAAGTCGGGCAAGGCAGCCGGACCCGACAGTATACCGGCAGAAGCGCTAAAGGCGGATACTGAAACCACAATCGAGATGCTCCACCCCCTCTTCAGGAAAATCTGGCAGAGAGAACAAGTGCCAGCAGAGTGGAAGGAGGGTTACCTGGTCAAGCTGCCAAAAAATGGAGACCTCAGCAACTGTGCCAACTATAGAGGAATCACCCTACTGTCTGTCCCAGGCAAGGTCTTCAGCAGGATCCTACTCAACAGGATGAAGGACACAGTGGACCCCCAACTTCGAGATCAACAGGAGGCTTTCGCAAGGACCGATCATGCACTGACCAGATCGCCACGCTGCGAATCATCCTGGAACAGTCGCTAGAGTGGAACTCGTCCCTCTACATCAACTTCCTTGATTACGAGAAGGCTTTCGACAGCGTCAACAGAGCCACCTTGTGGAAGTTGCTGAGACACTATGGAGTACCTGAAAAGCTCACCAACATCATCAGGAACTCCTACGAGGGACTGACCTGCAGAGTGATGTGGAAACCAGCTCACCCACGCCTTCCAAGTCCGGACAGGGGTGAGACAGGGGTGTTTGCTGTCACCGTTCCTGTTCCTTCTGGCCATCGACTGGGTCATGACGACATCCACAGCACAGAAGCGAAATGGCATCCAATGGACACTTTGGACCCAACTGGACGACCTGGACTTTGCAGATGACCTAGCCCTGCTCTCGCACACCCAACAACAGATGCAAGAAAAGACAAACGCAGTGGCAGTGAACTCCGCAAGGCTAGGCCTGAACATCCACCGTGGAAAGAGCAAGGTGCTGAAAGTCAACGCTGCCAGTGGAACGCCCATCACACTGGAAGGCGAGGCGCTAGAAGAGGTGGAGAGCTTCACCTACCTCGGCAGCATAGTCGACAAGAAGGGGGGGACGGATGCTGACGTGAAGACCAGGATAGGCAAGGCCAGGGCAGCATTTCTCCAGCTAAAGAACGTCTGGACTTCAAGAGATCTGTCAGTCAACACCAAGATCCGACTGTTCAACACCAATGTGAAACCAGTACTCCTCTATGGAGCAGAGACCTGGAGGACCACAGTGTTGACCACCAAGAAAATACAGACGTTCATCAACAACAGTCAGAGAAGGCTCCTCGGGATACGCTGGCCGGACAAAATCAGCAACGAGGAATTGTGGCAGCGGACGAAGCAGAAGCCTGCAGAAGTGGAGCTTCAACAACGCCGCTGGAGATGGATAGGTCACACACTACGCAAGCCAGCAACCAACACCACAAAGCAAGCCCTAAGATGGAACCCACAGGGAAAAAGGAAGAGAGGTCGGCCACGAAACACCTGGCGACGTGACCTGGAGACAGATGCCAAGAAGATGGGCCACACCTGGGGACAGCTGGAGAGACTCGCCCAGGACAGAGACGGCTGGAGGGACCTTGTCGGCGGCCTATGCCCCAGGGGGGGTGATGGGCGTAATCCTAATCCTTGTGTAAAGGTTCTGCAGACATACCTTTTAACTCATTCACGGCCAGCCGCATTCGGATGCACGGCTTATGCCGCGCATCTGGATGCGGCTGGCCACGAATGAGTTAAATTAATTTCCTTGCTGTGCTGACAAGAAGCAAAAGCAATGCAATGTTTTGCATGCAACTGTAGAACTGGTGGCTGCACATATGCACAAGGGGGTTAATGCTGAGGTTGATATCTAAACTGGGTGCGCACATTTCAATTAAAGTACAGACCAGCCTCAGTATATTGCGGTATCCTGGAGCGATAAATCAGACTGAGTTATTTGTGAGTGGTTAATTTACATTGACTTTCATTTGCTCACTTAGCATCTCCTTTAGAGCGAGAGACCTGTGTGCGTTATATCAGATACTGCAGTATACTGGAGGCTGACCTGAAGTGATACACCCAATGAAAAGCTGCAATTGTGAACATGAAACATGTTGTTCACCAACCTCATCAACAACTACGAGTCCCAGTTCTGACAACCGGCCAGCTTCAATCAGACAGTTGACCAGTGACTGGCCCTTCTCAATAGTGGCCACGTACAGCGAGTGCTTTTGGCGACGCTTGGTGGGTGGGAAACGTCCCTTGCTGCCAGCATACTCTTCCACAAGAAAACCAAGCTCCGTGGCAAACTCTGACAGTATGCGCACCTGCAAAATAAAAATAGGTACTCTTAATTCCTTCCCTACCACTGCACATACATTTTGGTTTCTGAAATCTGTTCATTCAACAAATAAAAGCCAAAACCATCAAAGATAAATGGATACACACTCGTCTCGCCAAGAGGCATAGATCCTCATAAGCCCCTAAAGTCGTGGGGGCTCATCAGGATCTATATCTCTTGGAGTTGGATTGTGGTTTTTCTCAACAGTGAAAGGGTTAATCGCCTTGTGCAATCAGCCATCTGAACTGTTTACAGTACAAAAGAGGGTTAATGCATGAAATCATGTGTTGCATTCAGATACCTGGATTTGTCATGTGCAGCTCCTCTTGAATGAGTAATATTTTATACAAAAACTACTACTGTACTAGCAACAGCTTTAAATAGTCACTTTTCTACCCTGGCACCCTTGTCTCAGCCCCCCCCCCCCCCCCCTCAAATAAACCTCAAGAAAACTTTTCATTTCTGTCTTGCAGTACAGTGATTAAACCCTTATCAGTGATTTTTTTCTGGAAAGAAAACAAAGAATCACATCCATGACTCAAAGATTCATTTTTAATTTACTGTTATACTCAATGCTTTAATATCAGTTCAACAATGCTTACTTTCAGATACCATTGCTACAACAAAACCGTTATTAATCTTCAAAGCAAAGGTGCTCAAGCCCACGATGGCTGCAGTGGGCCCGAGCACGGCTGTGCGCTGGCTCACTGCGGCTGTCATGGGCCCAAAGACATTTTTGTTACTGGGGTTGACCTATTGATGCTTTGAAGGTTTTGAATTGCCGGTTTGTTACCGCAAGGCATAAAACTTCAACCACAAGCATCTGTGAACTGACTTTGAAGTACTGAGTTTGAAGTATTATTGATTGAATATCACGACATAAACCTTTTCTTGCACGATTGAAATGTATGGCAGAATTAGAAGAGCATCCTTTTTCTTGCACAAAATCTGCCTCAGGATAAGAATCTCTGCCACCAGTGTCTTTCCCCCGCTTGTTGGCAGCGTATAGATTAAGTTACGTCCTTCATACACTGCTGGCAGCTGAAGGCACTGTTCCTGCCAGTCTGTGAGAGAAAAATATACACTACAAACTGTAAGTACATTGCATGCAGTTTGAATGAATGGGGGTGGGGATATTAACCCATTCAGCCCCAACGCCCTACAGCAGAAGATGAATGGACCATGATAATTCAAGGGTAGTGCCAAATTAGCTTGGCGCCTGAAGGTCCATCCATCTCCTGCAACTGGTAAAGACTATTCTTTTCTGTCGGGCATTTAACATTTAGCTCACCTTTAGCTAACTGTTGACTGCCTTTTATTCACACACAAAACAAAACGTCTCTATCTGCGGTGTGCCTTTTATTCTGATTCTGGAGGGAAGTGGATGTAAGGTGTTGGGAAGGGATGGGGTGGATTAAAGTAGTGTATAATTGCGCGTGTGTCTGAGAGAGAGTGTGCTGTTGTGCTGTTTTCCTGGAGAACAGCCCTATACAAGAACTATTTATTATTATTATTACATAATCGGTAAGTGACACCTCCAAAATTTAGGAAATGTGGCCTTGGAGCTAAATGGGTTAATTCATTGGCATGTGGGCACAGTTCAATGATTTAACCCCTTGACTGCTACTGATGATACCGTTTGGCAGAAAACACACCTTTTCTGCCAAATGATATCATCATTAGCAGTCAAGAGGAAAATGAGTAAATCATATATTTTATGCAATCAATATTAGACCTTTTTTTCAAATTAACAGTCGCTTATTCAAGAGTTCGGCAAACTGTAGGTAACCAGCCACTGCAATATTTTACATACATGTTCAAAATTAACACACCAAACCCTAAAATTTCCGATTTTTGGACTTGTCCTCTGAAGACTACATGCCATACAAGGAGGCAGATCGACCATGACAGTGTGAACTTGGAGCCAGAACAGACTGTCATCTAGCCAATGCCGCACTCATAGTCCATCAATCTCGTGTTGTCTGGTGTCAGGATGAATGAGTTAACTTAACCCATAGTGTGTTGGCAGCAGTTTCTGTCGCAATGATTCCTACAGGAGTCATCACAACAAAAACCGCTATCGACACTACAAAGGGTTAACCCTTATCATTCGGAATACACCAGTGTGTGAAATAAGTTTGACTACAATAGTTCAGGGGTCAAGGGGTCTCTGGGCTTTGTTAGAAAGAGGAACAAAGACTGGTTTGATGAAAACGATGTAGAGATCCAGGAACTTCTAGCTAAAAAAAGAGCCGCCCACCAGGCCCACCTAGCCCAGCCTTCCTGCCCTGTGAAGAAGTCTGCCTTCCGCCTCATCTGCAGCAGTCTCCAGCGCAAACTTAGAGAGCTCCAGAACGAGTGGTGGTCCAGACTTGCACAGAGGACCCAGCTTTGCGCTGACAACAGTGACTACAGGGGCTTCTACGAAGCACTGAAAGCAGCATATGGCCCCAGGCACCTGGTACAAAGTCCCCTGCGAAGCGCTGATGGACAGGCACTCCTCATAGATAATACCTCCATCTTGAACCGCTGGTCGGAATACTTTCAGGACCTCTTCAGCGCTGAGCGCACTGTTCAAGAAACAGTCATCCTCCAAATCCCACACCTCCCACTAAAGGTTGAATTGGACTAACCGCCCACCGCCGAAGAGACCCTCACAGCCATCCACCAGCTCAAGAGTGGCAAAGCAGCAGGCATTGACGGAATCCCGCCAGAGATCTGGAAACATGGAGGCCCAGCACTGCACAACAAGCTCCATGACCTCTTTCTCTGCTGATGGGAGAAAGGAACACTACCAAAGGATCTCCGTGATGCAGTGATCATCACCCTGTACAAGAACAAAGGAGAGAAGTCTGCCTGCTCAAATTATCGTGGAATTACCCTGCTGTCCATTGCCGGGAAAATTCTCGCAAGGCTGCTCCTGAATCGGCTGGTGCCTGCCATCGCTGAAGACCACTTCCCAGAAGGCGAGTGTGGCTTCAGAGCCAACAGGAGTACCACCGAATTGGTCTTTGTGCTGAGACAGCTTCAGGAGAAGTGCTGCGAGCAGAACAAAGGGCTGTAGTAACGTTTGTCGACCTAACAAAAGCGTTCGACACTGTGAGCAGGCAAGGCATGTGGCAGATCCTGGAGCGACTTGGCTGTCTCCCAAAGTTCCTCAGCATGATCGTCCAGCTCCACAAGGACCAGCAAGGCCAGGTCAGACTCAACAGTGACCTCTCAGAACCATTCCCCATTCTCAACGGCGTGAAGCAGGGCTGTGTGCTGGCACCGACCCTCTTCACCATCTTCTTTAGCATGATGTTGAAGCAGGCCACAATGGACCTCGACGATGACGATGCAGTGTACATCAGGTATCATCTCAATGGCAGCCTGTTCAACCTTAGACGACTGCAGGCCCACACCAAAACCCTACACCGACTGATTCGTGAGATGCTCTTTGCTGATGACGCTGCCCTCGTTGCACACACAGAGAGAGCCTTGCAGCGCATCACGTCCTGCTTCGCAAATATGCTGCCCAGCTCTTTGGACTCGAGGTCAGTCTGAAAAAGACAGAGGTCCTTCATCAGCCGGCACCCAAGGAAGAGCATCGCCCTCCCCACATCACCATCGGCGAGTCGGAACTGAAGTCTGTATACCAGTTTACCTACCTTGGCTGCATCATCACACAGGCATCAGAACTGTTCACCCAAAAAAAATCTGAAAACGGCGATTTTGAAGAATTGTAGAGTTATTTAAAGCCATTTCCTGGCACATAAGAAGTCAAAAGTGTTATTAACTAAGCACATGAAGAATCTGAAAATCGCCGAAAATCGGACAGTTCTGATGCCTGATCACATCAGACGCCAAGCTGGACAAGGAGCTGGACAACAGGCTGGGAAAAGCGAACAGTGCTTTCGGGCGACCATTCAAGCGGGTGTGGCACAATCAACAGCTGAAAAAAAGGCACCAAGATCAGCATGTACAGAGCTGTCATCCTCACCACCCTGCTGTATGGTTCCGAGTCTCGGTCCCTCTACCGCAGCCAACTACGACTCCTCGAACGCTTCCACCAGCGCTGCCTGCGTACCATCCTCAGCATTCACTGGAGTGACTATGTCACCAACGTCGAGGTCCTTGAACAGGCGGAAACTGTGAGCATCGAGGCTTTGCTGCTGCAGACACAGCTTCGCTGGGAAGGGCATGTCTCCAGGATGGGGGATCATCGACTACCGAAGATCACTCTGTTCGGCGAGCTCGCCACTGGACACCGAGACAGAGGGGCACCAAAGAAGAAATACAAAGACGGTCTCAAAAACCTTAAGGACAAGCGGCTCAGGAGAAAAAACAGAGTTGTCGTAACTCAGAACCCTGACCAGACCTTCCCCTGCAGCCACTGCGGTCGAACCTGCCTGTCCCGGATTGGACTCCGCAGCCACGAACATGCCTGCAGACGACGTGGGCAAGCCCTATAGAATCTTCGTTCGCAAAGTCAAGCCAAGAGAGAGACAATAGTTCAAGGGTAGTGCTAGAATAGCTTGGCGCCTCTAGGCACCAAACTATGCTGGCGCTACCCTTGAACTAAAGCCATTGGTCTATATCCTAATCTGTAAGTACTATAAATATAATGTAGCTTGCATATAATGGCAGTGTACAAATGTGAAGCTTTTAGCCTCAGTATGATATGGGTTAAGGATGCAAAATTGTGATTACACACCATAGAGCTTAGTGATCTTGCGATTAGCTGCCAGCAGCTGTTGCACTTTTATGGGCAGTCCGTAGAATGGCCCAACATCATCACTTGCCCATTCTCTTCGAATCTGTGAAGCTTCCAGCCGAGCCTTCGAAATGCTGTCCATGCGGAGTTCCTCAACAGTGTTTCGAGTGGGTGTGTCACATGACGCATTTTGCAGAAGCTTGTTTTTCAGTTTGTCCTTCAAGGAAACTGTCCTGCCAGTGGAGACAGGAACTGATGCCCTCTGCAGCAGGGGAGTATTATCTGAGTGTTTATATTTCACGTGCACTGGACTCACCGAGTCCAGCTTTTGGTCACATCGAGCCGAGTCAGAAGAATGTTTCCCGCTTTCAGTTCTGTTAGAAACACTTTCAGCCACCCAATCATCAAACAAGTCCTCATCTCCTGACAAGTCCAAAATATCTCTTTCATTCTTCACATGTTCTGCCATATTGAGGTGATCAGACACATGGTCTTGAGGTTTTGTCATTTCATTTTCATCGCTGACATCCTCAGGCTGCAGAGTTGTAGTTGTACTGGTAATGGTACCATGATTCTTATCGCCGAAGGTAATCATTTCAGAGTTCAACACACTATTCTTTAAATGTCCTGTCAGAACTGGTGACTGTAGTTTGCTGTTAATAGCAGCCTCTGTCTCCAGAGCTGAAAGGTTGATCTCGGCCAGCCAGAGGTCACTAGAATTCAGGTCACTATCAGTATGTAATATTTCCCTTTCACAGTTGTCATTTCTCACCTTCAAAGAACAAAAAGTAATGAAATTTACAATAGTTTATTTAACAAATATTAATAAGAAAATGATTATATATTTGTGCCACAGGTATTTAATTTGCACGCACATCATACACAGACACTCAACGATAAGAGTATCTTAGTTAACGTACCTGTCCCCATTCCATCCCACCATTAGCCGGGCGTTGCCCTGGTGTTTTTGGTTTGCATGCATGTACACACAGGGACTGTAAAAGTGTTGAAATAACTTCTATTGAAAAAGCCTCGCAGATTTGCCAATGCCTCAGTGAGCTTTATAAGAGGCACAGTGCATACATCATTACATGAATACATGTCACTGATTTGAAAAATGTCATTTGTCATGATGTAATATTAGTTTTTACATAATTTAGATTTTATGTGATATGACTATGAGTTTCACTTTGGCTTCTACTAGAAGTAGTGGAAATGGCTGCCAGGCTAGCCAATCTACCAACCACCCCTCCCATGCCCTCATACACAACAAGTGCTTTGCTGGTACTCTTTTGCGCTGATCAAATGACGAACACAAACATTTCAAATCACTCAATATAAATATACCTGTTTACAGTTGTGTCCGCCGGTTTGCAGGTCACCACGGACTTCGCTTTGTATTGTGTTGTGTTGTCGGGGTTTAGCACCGTTGGTAAAGGAATTGTCAATCCATGCTGTTCGTGCGATGTCAGTTTCACTGTCTACCGTCACATAGTCTCTTGCAGACGATCTTTTAGTTAAATTACAGTTCAGTGATCGGGCATCACAGTCAGAATTCTCTGTTAATGCTTCAATGCTTCTTTTGCGAGTTTTACAGTTAACACGTCTGTTTATCTTACAGTTCTCTTGCTCGTTCATACTGACGATTTCATTAGCTGCAGTAACACACAGGCAAATCACATTATTTTACTGATACTGTAAATTTTGAAAGCCCCGACTGTGATCTCCCTTGGGAAGTGAATTTTGGCATCTATTCACTACAAAACAGGAAGGTAGTCAACCTAGTGAACCTGCCAAATGAGTACTTTTCGTTTGGCTTGCTGGTATTAGTCAATACTGTAGTTTTCAGAGACGGACAGAGGATGCCTTCATTAAGAGAAAAGTTATGTCTCAGCTGTTTAGGCCTTCTAGATCGCTGGCAACGGCGATTTGAAGAGCGTACTACTGTGTCTCAGTGTCCGTTTGCCAGTCTGTGTTTGTGTCAGTGTGTGTGTGGATCAGAGGGTAGGGTGGGTTCTAGGGGGGGGGGGGGGGACAGATGGATCAGAAAGATAAGCTTAAACATAGGCACAATTAGGAGCTGGATCGTTCCATCTTGTTTGTTCTTTGTGTCATTTTTTTCCGTGCCGTCTGCACGTTGCCTTTCAAGTTACTCAGTCCACAGGGGAAGACAACGAAGTTATGGGAATAGTTTCGTGCCCCTGCATCATTATAATATCTTGTGTCAGGGACACGAAACTCTTGAACTAACTTAGATTGTCTGCCGCTGTACTTACTTACTTACTTACGCCTGTCATCGGCCTACCCGGGTATAGGCCGTCGACAAGAGACCTCCTGCAGCGACTCCTGTCCTGTGCTTCTCCTTCTATTTTACTCCAGGCGGTTCCCAGTCTCTTGATGTCTGCTTGGAGGTCTCGACGCCAGGAGTTTCTCGGCCTACCTCTTTCCCTCTTTCCCTGGGGGTTCCATGACAATGCCTGCCTAGTGATACTGGAAGCTGGCTTTCTCAGACTGTGACCAATCCATCCCCATCTTTTTCGCCCAATTTTATTCTCTGCTGTTATCTGCTCTGTTCTCTCCCAGAGTCTGACATTGCTGATATTCTCTGGCCAGTGGATTTTCAAAATTCTTCTAAGGCAACTGTTTATGAAGATCTGTACTCTGTTGACTGTGGTTTTTGTCAATCTCCAAGTCTCTGCTCCATATAGGAGAACTGCTCAGTTTTACGTTGGGCCGTAGTTGAAAATCCGGACTTTGGTGTGTTGTGACGGCTCTCTGGAACCGCTCCACACTTTTTTCAACTGGAGAAAGGCTGCTCTGGCTTTACCGATTCGTGCTCTAACGTCTGCCGGTGCCGCCTTTTTTTGTCTATGATGCTCTCGAGATAGGTGAAGGACTCCACCTCCTCCAACGGGGTGCCAGCAAGCAAGACTGGTTCTTCCCTGGTTGTGTTCAACCTCATTGTCTTTGTTTTCTGTTTGTGAACGGTGAGGCCCACTTGGGACGAGATCTCAGCAAGCCTCGTGGTCTTGTCCTGCATTTGTTGATGAGTGTGGGACAGTAATGCCAAGTCGTCTGCAAAATCGAGGTCGTCAAGCTGTGTCCACAGTGTCCACTGTATTCCACTTCGTCTGTGCTCTGTGGTCATCTTCATGACCCAGTCTATGGCCAGTAGGAAGAGGAACGGAGACTGACAGCAGACACCCCTGCCCGGGTGACACCAGTTCTGACCTGCCCTGGTGAACTGCCCTTCGTGGATCACGCGACATGTCATGCCATCGTAGCTGCTCTTGATCAGGCGGACGAGCTTTGTGGGTACACCGTAGTGTCGTAGGAGTTTCCACATAGTCTCTCGGTCCACGATGTCAAATGCTTTCTCATAATCCACAAAGTTGACGTACAGCGGGGAGCTCCACTCCAGAGACTGTTCCACGATGATGCGGAGAGTGGCGATCTGGTCTGTACATGATCGTTTTTTTTTCTGAATCCTGCTTGCTGGTCTCTCAGCTGGGGGTCAACGGAGCTCTTCATTCTCTCCAGGAGTGATCCTGTTGAAGACCTTTCCTGGTACTGACAGCAAGGTGATTCCTCTGTAGTTAGAACACTTGCTGAGGTCGCCTTTCTTGGGAAGCTTGATTAGGTATCCCTCCTTCCAGTCAGCCGGCATCACCTCCTCTTCCCAGATCTTTCCAAACAGTGGGTACAGCATCTCCACTGTTGTCCATGCTCTAGGTCTGCTTTCAGAGACTCCGCTGGGATGCCATCTGGCCCTGCTGAGGCTTTGCCGTTCTTCAAAAATGCCACTGCTCTTCTGATCTCTTCCCGGCTGGGTCTGTCACAACTGATGGGTAGGTCGGTCTCTGCTGGCTGGATGTCTGGGGGGTCGGGTGGGCTGGGTCTGTTCAGTAACTCTTCAAAATACTCGGCCCATCTGTCAAGTTGGTCTGCATATGGCTTTGTCTGCAATAGGCTTGCCTTCTTTGTCTTTTACTGGTCTTTCTGTATGGCCATACTTACGACAATCTTCTGGTAATGTCGTAGAGCTGTTTCAGTCATGTTGCCGCTGCCTGCTGCCTGCTGCCTTTTCTGCCTCTGCTGCCAGGCTGTCTGTGTAGGCTCTCTTGTCTGCCCTGATACTCCGCTTCCCCTCGCGGTTGGCTTCCGAGTATTCCTCCTGTGCCCTTGCTCTCTGGCTGCTCTCGTGCGACTGTTGTCGACAACTGCTTTCTTCTGCTTCTATCTTCTTCGAGGTCTGTGCCGACAGCCAGTCCTTGTGATGGTGTGAGTTTCCTCAGTGAACCCTACAGTGTCTTTGCAGGTTGAGTTCAGCGCCTCTCTAACTGCTTTGGCACTGCTGCTATGTGGCGACCGCCTCCTCTTCATTTACTAGCTCCTGTAGCGCTTGAAACCGGTTGGACAGCACCAGTTTGAACTCTTCTCTCACTCCAGTCTCTCTCAGGAGGCCTTTTCGTCGGCGTTTTTGTAGCTATCTCCTTTTTTGCAGGGTGGGGAAGCTACCCCCACGCCCAACTGTGACCCCGCCCTTACTAGGAGGACCAGGGCCCGGGTTTTCTGTCGGGGTCACCTTCCCTTAGACGATGTTGGTTCACGGCACCTTATTTCATTTGGTGCACCCCTCTCGCAAGGGACCCCCTATCCACCACCCAGGGGACGCGCGGCCTCAACGCGGCCATATTCTGCCGCTGTGGTTGGTTTTAATTTCTCGTCTTTGAGCAGTTTGTGGTAAATACATTTTACAAGTTAGATAACTCTGTCTTCCAATCATTGGGAAGCATGGCGCACAAAAAAGTCGTTCGTCTGCATGCTGAGTACAAACCTGTACTTTCTGTGCTGAATGTGGTGCTAGATCTCTCATCATGGTATAGTTTACAACTTCATAAGTTTTTACTGTTGACGCAATTATTTTTAAGCAACACATTTTTTATTATAAATGTGAAAAACATCGCATAATTGATGATTTCAGATTCAATTTTCATCGACAAAGCTGTTACTCTCTCTCTCTCTCTCTCTCTCTCTCTCTCTCTCTCTCTCTCTCTCTCTCTCTCTCTCTCTCTCTCTCTCTCTCTCTCTGTTTTATATAATTGGGTCCTGATATGATTAGGACTAGTTTTTAGTATGATGTAAAATGAATACAAAACTTACGGATGTCTACTCTAGATGACATCTTTGAACTAAATAGTAGTTTGGTATTTTGTCTTTACAGTCCACCCGCACTAATATTCTGTCTTTTAATAACAATAACAGCAATAAAATTTTTATCAGAGATTGTAAACAAAAATATAGAAGTAGTAAACTGTAAAGTGCTGCTGGGATGGCTTTCTTTTGCTGTTTCAGTTTGACTGATGACAACCAGTATGCAGAGTGTGAAAATGAGAGTGATGCGGGGGCATCATTTATTGATTTGGAGGCAGATGTCATCACTCTGCGTAAGCGCCAATCACTGGTCAAGTTCCACATCACCGGTTTAGAAATGTACCCCACCAGCTGCCGAGGATTGAGATGGAGTTTGTCATCAGAACTGCACTTGAGCCTCCATGCTAAAAGTACTGGGGATGACAACCAGAAGGTGTTTAACCAAGAAAATGACATTCCTCCTGCAGCAGATGAAAACTTCAGTTCTGAGGACATCATGGTGAACAAGATCAAACAGTGTCAGAATAGGTGCTTTTGTGCGGGATGTGGTAGACGTGTCTTCAACTCCAACAGGTACTATATAACCCATTAAGCAAAATGTCATCAGGCTGATGTTGGCTGCTGTTAGCTTGTGCATGTTCACACTGGCCAGCTGCAACTAATGTCAGCTCAACAGCCTTTTGCTGTCTGGAAAGAGCATTTATCTAATAATTATGGTCATGAAGAAAACAAATAAATAGCAGGAAAATGGTCAAGAATATGAATCAATGTCTAACTGGTGTTGCAGTTAGCACCATGCATTTTCAAAAGCAAAATAAATTTAACATTTCATCTATATATGGGTGGGACTTTTCCGGCTACAGCCGGATTTCCGGACTTTAAACCCAAAAAAGAATTTCACTTAAAAAGTGCCCCAAGACCCTCGCTTCAGGATTCAACTTTTTTTTTTTTTGTCCCACCCATGGGTATAAATCTGATGTGCCTTTGCATTTGCAGTTTGGTTGTTATTGAACTTTGAAATTCAAGGTTTGAATATAACTTTACAAGATCACACATTAACAACACATACCAAACACACGTAAGCTATTTCTGCTGAGGAGCCAGAACTATGTGTCAAAAGCAAATCAAAGCTTATAATTCACCACTACCCATTGCTTAATGCATTTATAAAAATCCCTCTATTTCCGCTCCCTGTTTCATCTCATGCCAGTTTGATGGTTGGATAGTCTGAATAGAGCCTACACAAGCATTTTGCTTACATTGTTATTTCTGATACAGTAAAACCTGTTTTAAACGGTCACCGGATTTTACAGTCACTTTCGCGATGTACGGACGATGTTTACTATATAAAGTACTTGGATTATATGGTCACCTGCTGAACGCGGCCAATGGTCAGGGAATCGAAGCCAAAAACACAAAAAAATATCTGGAATTTATAGCCACGGCCAGACCGGCGCAGTAAAGCGGTCATGCGCGACAGGTCAATGACTGCTCACTCAACAAAGCCGAGCGCCGTGTCGTTACGCAGTGACAGGCGTGTGCCATCTGCTTCACGCTGGGTTGAGACGCCTTGTGATGGGGCGGCATATCAATGGGATTGACAATTAACTGGGGGAATAGAACACTGGCATCGCAAAACGCACATCTGCAAGAGGCATAGACTTTCAGTTTCACGTGCCCGAAGGCTCATGAGAATTGATGTCTTCTGTTGACTTCATTTACATCTGTTGTTTGTTTTCCTATGTAGAAAGAATGCATCCCATGCTCAGGTTCTCACCGTGATTATTGACTTCCGGTTTTTATGAGAGGCTGAGTGAATTGTAGGGACATTTATGAGAGGCTGAATGAATTGTGTTTGCAGTGTGTGTGTTTTCTCTCTAATGCTCAGGGTCCGTGAGTGTGTGTATCAAACTCATGTTCTCGTAGGTGCACAACTTGACACAACGGCTTTAGCCATTACTACGCATGCGTGGAAAACGCAATGTTGGAAACTATGAAAGACTGACGAAGATTTGTGTCCGTAAAAGATACATTGGTATGTCACAGTTGCAAATATTGTAAACATGCCAATATTCTGCTGGTATGCACCGTGGAGACTGATTGTTAGGTATGAAACTTATGTGTGCAGTTTCATCGGGTCTAATGTAGCGACAAAATGAAGCCGCGCCGACTTTGAAGTGCAAATGTTTACATGTTCAACATTTTACAAGGACAATGTACATGTGCATTACATGTTTTATTTCCACATCTTTTGTCTTAACTGTGACAATTTTACACACTAAGGCCACGAACTTGCACTGTAGGGGATATAACTAACTCTAGGCAGTACTAGTAGTGACTAGGTCAGCACAGATTTACATTTTTGGGTGCTTCTGGGTCCATTTCTATCTTACCTGTTGTGAGCAGTCACCTGCTGTTTACAGCCACTTTTGCTTGGCAACAGGTGTAACGGCTCATCATAGCAATTTTTACTGTAGTGTAATAACCCTGAAAGTGAAAGGGCCTCCATACCACGAAGTACTGTGGGTACATTGTCAACAGATCAGTTCTTTTCGAGTTCTACTGTGAACTTCAACAATTCTGTACTGCATTCAGCTGCCTGAATTTACATTCAATGTGGCTAAGGTCTGAGGGTAGGTTTCTATAGGCCATCCAGGGAGTTAGGGCACGGTCGCTGAACAATAAAAAGCTTTTGATGTTTTCTGACAAACAGGCGATACAAATTGTACCATGCAGAGAAGACATGTAACCAACAGTGGGATAAATTAAAATGAATGTGGTCTGCATTTCAGTGAATTCAAGAGAGTACTGCCACTGCCATCAGAGAACTGGTCAGACTTTGCTGACATCTGGTTTTGCCATAACCATCAAAATGGCAGCCAGACAGAGGAAATTCCAGTCTCAGAGACCTCACCTGTGCACCCTCCTGCACAGCCAAGCGAGAAACCCAAGTGCTTGACCCCAAGGCCTGAAGACTGCTTGGTCAGCTGCTTGTACTTGTTGGTGGATGGGACCCAGGTGTCACAAGAGACTGTTGGAGTCACACCCATCACAAAACGTCTGGTCTGTCAGCGGTGTGGCAACTTCTTGGGTTTTGTGAAAGGGGGCAGTGAGTACCAGCTCGCATTGAATTCTTTTTTGGGCCCATGATGGACAGCAAAAGTGAGCCTATGACTACTATGAGCTTGGTTAGTGGTCGTCCTTCCATCTGTAGTTTTTCTGCCATCGTCCGTGGTAAACATTAATCTCGGCTTCTTTTTTTTCTCTTGGAGACTACCCAAGATACAGTCTTCAAACTTGGCCCAAAGATACTTTGTGGCAAGACCTTTGCAAACATACCAGTTTCATTGACCTCTCTCGAAGGCCAAGCCTCAAGGTCACAGTATTTGTGATAGACAAAAATATTATTTTCAGCTTACAACCTGAACTTGGTACGGAGATACCGGATGATAAGAACTTTCCATGCATACTAATTTGGATGATCTATTGGATAGGTCAGGAGGTTCGCAAATGTTTCAACAATGCCTATTTTGGGTAGAAATGTTGTTTTTACCAGCATTTATCAAACTCTTCAATCACATTTCGTACAGGGGCAGCTGATGATAAGACCTTCCTGTGCATGCTATTAAACATCTTTGGCTGATCCCTCACAAATGTCAAACTCAAAGGTCACAGGAGTTTGACAAATGTGTGAAAAATTCATAAATGTTGATAAAACATTTCAAGGATAGAAGTGTTGACCCTCTCCTCTGTCACAAGATGACAAAGGGCAGATTAATTATATAAATCTGCCATACATGTGAGCCATGAGGGCTGTGCCATTTTTGTTGCTGTTGGTAGAGTTTTTGTTAAGGGGATTCTGCAAGATTCACCTAAGCGAAAAGTGCTCTTCACAGCCAAAGTGTTAAATCTAAGATCTAGATGCAATCAGAAAGAAAGGGGTCTCAACTTTGTTTTCTCAAAATGCATTACCGATGGCATTACTATGTGGAATATACCCCTAACTTACCCGATTTCAGCCTAAGACCCTATGTGTGTACCTACACAACAAGGGTCGTAACTCAGAGTTGTATCCAAGTGACCGGGTAGTCTCCCCTCTCTCCATCCGGTCACGTGAGCCGTGTATACCCGCCAGTCTTACCCTTAGCTTCACCGTGAACGGTTCACCGGCTTCAGCCTCTCTTTTGGATTGTTCTACTACTATGCTACCTTGCAAGCTTCGTTAGTGGCTAGCAGATGGCGAGGTAAGGCCTCGGGTTATGCCTACGAGTAAACAAACTGTTTACAGCGCCATCGGTGTATTCCGTGGAAATTCTTCAATTTTTCTGTTGAGTCTGGGTTTAGCTCTCGACAGGTGGTGGGTACTGTTCACGGAGCCTTTCATGCTGGCCCCGCGCGGTTGCTGCATGGCTTCTGCTTTGTGTTGCAGCGCACAGCTATGCACCTGCAGGAGATGTAAGGGTTTCCTGTGGGGTCCTTCGCAAGGGGTGGCCGAGAGACAGAGCATTCGGGAGACATGTACTCTTGCGCTAGCTTCCTCTAGTCGCCGTCCGTCAGCCACCCCCAGCGGTCTCAGGCCTCATAGTTTGGAGTTGCGCTCGAACAGTCGCCGCTACGAGAAGAGCCCTTCCCCTTGGAGTCAGTCTCCTCCCGGCGCAGCCAGGGCTCCCGGCCGGAGCGGGTCCCGTCGCGCCCCGCGACGTCACACTCATCCCAGTTGTTCCACCAGCCTTCGGGGGAGTTCTCGCACACACCACGCCGTGGACCCCTCTCGGCGTGCCTTGGGGCTGCTTGCTGTGACTCCCTGCCGGCTTCACGGATTTTGCGTGCGGGTCGTCGCCCATCTCCCGTCGTCTGAGCAAGACCGCCGGTCAGCGCTACAGTAATGCCCGGACCTTGGCAGCGGGCGCACATCGCTCATCTTTCCCCTGACACTCGCCCGCCATGCGGACTCCCTGAGTGCCCCCCTGACAGACCCTTCTGATCTCCGTCAGACAGTGGTTCTCCTCGTCGTGACGTGGTTCGGTGTCACCCGTGAAGCTGGTTGTAGATCTCCTCAGTCTGTTTACGGAGGACTCGGCATCAGCCTTGTTCCTCGGGACCCCCGCTGCAGCACTTTCGCGCCCGACACGGCAGAAGAGACATCGGGCGCGGCTGAGACTTCGCGAACTCTAGACGAGGCAGCGCGTACGATCTCTGCTGTCTTCCCTTGGAGGGATGCCAGCCTTCGCCACCGCTCAAGAGGAAGGCCGCGGCCTCGGTCGACACACCGTTTCAGGTGAAGCATTTCAAGGCTCTGCCGCAGCCCTGGGATTAGAGATATTGCGGGCGTCTTAATGAGCACCTATCATAGACAAAATAGGCGGCACTGATGCAGACGTCAGAGCACGAATCGGTAAAGCCAGAGCAGCCTTTCTCCAGTTGAAAAAAGTGTGGAGTTCCAGAGAGCTGTCACAACACACCAAAGTCCGGATTTTCAACTCCAATGTAAAAGCAGTTCTCCTGTATGGAGCAGAGACATGGAGATTGACAAAAACCACAGTCAACAGAGTACAGACCTTCATGAACAGTTGCCTTAGAAGAATTTTGAAAATCCACTGGCCAGAGAAGATCAGCAACATCAGACTCTGGGAGAGAACAGAGCAGATAACAGCAGAGAATGAAATTGGGCGAAGAAGATGGGGATGGATCGGTCACAGTCTGAGAAAGCCAGCTTCCAGTATCACTAGGCAGGCATTGTCATGGAACCCCCAGGGAAAGAGGAAAAGAGGTAGGCCGAGAAACTCCTGGCGTCGAGACCTCCAAGCAGACATCAAGAGACTGGGAACCACCTGGAGTAGAATCGAAGGAGAAGCACAGGACAGGAGTTGCTGGAGGTCTCTCGTCGACGGCCTATACCCGGGTAGGGGTGACAGGCGTAAGTAAGTAATGAGCACCTATTCCAAGGCAAGTTGTGAGATAGGGCTTGCTTCACAGTCACGCGTTGGCCGTCGGGCATCGATATCAAGTTTCGGCAAGTCTAATTCGGAACTCCCTGGCTTGTGCGGGACTTCTGGACCTGGCCACGCAGGCATTGGTGAGGAATGTGGAGGAGTTTTGGGAGCGCCCGAACGAGGCCCGTTGTGGGACGTCCATTCTCTCACCATGACAGCAATCACGCCGTGCACCACAGCACGACCATTCTTTGGCGTTGGCGGCGTTTTGCGACCTTAGACGGGACGCCTTGCTGAAGAGTGCCCGGGCATCCCCTCGACCTTCGTCGCTCAGCTGCACCGTGCTCCCTTGGGGGCCTACTTCTCCAAGGACCTGTGGCCGAGCGCTCCCAGTGCGGATTCCTCTCCGTTCCAGCTTCCCGCAAGGACAGGGGTCGTGCCCTGCGGAGCTTCATACCCACCCGGTCGGTTACCAGACTACCTCCCAGACCCCGCTGATCATGCCGCCCCCTCCAGCCCTCAGCTCTCGGGCTTTCCTGGGCCAGGACAGTGCCTTCTCCCGACATGGTCGTGCCCGCCCCCTCCGGTCCTCGGCTCCTGGGCATTCCTGGGCCAGGACAGTGACTGCCCCGACTTCGCCCCGCTGTTCCCTACAGGGCCTCCAGTCAGCGTGAGGCTAGCAGGCACAGCGACAAGTGGCGTGCCCTGCTGCGGGAAGACCAGGGGTTGGCAGGACTTCGGGTCTCATTGCAGATCCCGGCCCGCGAGTCAATCTCCGCTCTGGACATGCTCACCGATCGACCAGTGCTAGGTAGACTCTCTTCGGGGGAAGATCACCCCACTGCTCCAGTAGGCTGCCATGGTCATAGTAGCTCGACAGGACACACCCCCCCGACACCCCCCCCCCCCCCCCCCCCCCCCCCCCCCGGCGTTCTACAGTTGGCTCTTCGTGGCGCCGAAGTCCAGCAGCATTTGGCGACCGGTCATCGACCTCTCGGCCCTGAGCAAGTTGTTGTCGCCCCTCCTGGCATGGAACGACATTGCCTTACGAGCTTTGGTACAGCCTCTGACTATGCGCTCAGTCGCGTCCTCCGACGCATACCTGCACGTTCCCTGGCACCCAGCCTCTCGGCGTTGCCTATGATTCGCCTTCACGGGGTCATTATCGGTTAGGTCTCAACCTCAGCCCTTGGGTCGTACGTGGATTGTGGACGCTGTAGTCGTCACAGCCAGGCAGGATTTCTCGAGCCCTGCCTCCAACTATCTCAACGAACTGCACCACAGGATGCGGCTGCGCTAGAGGCGAACAGAGACCCTCACCTAGCGCTTCTTTGCCGACTCGGGTTCTTCCTCAACAAGGAAAAGTCGGACCTGGTGCCGTCTCGCCGGTGTGTCAACCTGGATATGCAGTTTCTGACCGATCTGAACAGGGTACATCTACCGTAGACTCAGATCCAGAAGCTGGCGATCTGGCATGGCAATTCTCCCTAGCGGACGCGGTACCGGTAGGACCTGGCTCCAGCTCGGGGGTCTAATCAGCGCAGTGGCGGATCTCTTACCTCGGCAGGCTTACGTTCGACCGCTACAGCTGTTTGTACTGCTCCACGGGCGTCCGTCCTCGGGAGATCTCTCAACTCGATCCCAGTCTCGCTGCTGATCCAACCGCACCTGCTCCGTTGGACAGATCACTCTTGGTTGGCGACAGGAGTCCCTCTCACCACCTCTCCGCCTAATTCTCCATTCATACGGACACAAGTCTCGACGGCTAGGGGGCTCAATTACTGCCAGAATTCAGCACCGTCTTGGGCTGGTGGTCGTCAGACCTTCGAGACCAACATCTCATCGATCTGGAGTTGAATCCTGCCCCTGCCTGACATTGCGACGGTGGTAGCCTATATTCGGAAGCAAGGTGGCACTCGGTCTCCAACTCTCTGCATGCTGCTTACCAGTGCTTCCTGTGGGGCAGGGATCGTGGGAGTGCGCTCCGAGCACGACACTCCCGGGCGCCTAATGTTCTCGCGGACTCCCTCTTGCGTCGAGGACAGCTCCTCCACACCGAGTGGTCCCTCCAGCCGGACTTCTCCCGCAGGATCTCTGCCCATGATCGGCCTGTTTGCCACCAGTTGGAACAAGCAGCCCCCGCTATTTGTCTCCCCCTCTGGGACCCCTCCCCCCCCAGTGGGCAGTGGACACGCTGTCATTCTCCTGGGAGGGCCTCATGGCCTACGCTTATCCTCCCTCGGTGCTAGTGCCCAAGGTACTCCTCAAGCTTCGGGGATGCGACTCGGTCATACTGCTCGTCGCACCATTCAGTTGGAACAGGTCTGGGACGACAGATCTCGAGCCTCGCCACCGACCCTCCTCTCCGGCTCCCCACGCCTTGTACGATGCTAAAGCAGCCCAGGCGGAATCTCTTCCACCCTTGCCCGGAGACACTTCTGCGCCACGCCTGGAGGTTGTGCGGCAAGCCCTCACAGCGCGAGGTTTCGCGGGTGCAGCAGTGGAGGCGGCAGCCCGCAGACCGTCCACCCTCCGGGTGGATGAAGGAAGTTGAGGGTCTTACAGTCCTGGTGCGAGTCCCAGCGCCTCTTCCCCTGGCTCTGACCATGCCTCAGCTGGCTGGGTTCTTCTTGTGGCTGCTTAGTGCGCAGATCTGGGCCCCAGTCTCCATCCGTGGCTACCTCGATGGTGGCAGACACGTTTCGGCACTTAGGCCTTCCACGCCCGGGAGCGTGCCATGACCTCTCAGAATGATGTCCTACTTCGACCTCCTGCGCCCAGTTGCACGTTCTCTCGTCCCTCGCTGGGAGAGTCGACCCCGACTCGCGTGGCCCTTTGCAAGGAGCGGCCAAGAGACAGAGCACTCGGAAGCGGGGATCAGGGTGTTGACCTGGTTGAACTCCAGGCGGTCGAGCCGCTTCCCTTCGCCCGCCTCGCGGACGTGACTAGGAAAGCCTCCTTCCTCTTCACTCGCGCCACAGTGGCCAAAGTGAGCAAGCTGCATGCCCTGTCGACGGACCCAGCCTGCATGCAGCTCAGGACCAACGGATTGGTGCTCCTTCTGACCAATCCTTCCTTCTGGGCCAGGAATAGACTCCCCGCGGCAGCACCCCGGGGGTTGAGTCTTTGCCATTACAGGGTTCGGCCGGTCCCGGACATCATGGTTGCAGGACCCGGTATGAGCTTAAAGTCTACCTGCGCAGAGTAAAGCCCTTCAGGAGAGGTCGCTCCCGCCTCTTCCTGCCCTTGGCCCCTGGCTGAGCTGAGATTTCCGCACAGACGATATCGTCTGGGTTGCGTTGGACCTTCCACTCCGCTGATAAAGATCTCTACCCACAGGGCGCAAGAGAATGCGGACACGGGCTCAGGAAGTCAGAGCGGTCGCTGCCAGCGTCGCGTTTGACAGCATCTGCACAGTCAAAGACTTCGTCGCGGCGGTCGGGTGGCGAACAGAGACCACCTTTCCCCACTTCTTCTCCGAGACCTCTCCGGCCAACGATACTATCTGGCCCTTGTCGGAGACCTCTCAGCAGCGCAACACTCCCTCCGAGCGCCGCTGGCGCCTTACTTACCTCTTAGCTGAAATCGTCGGGAGGTTGCCCCTCGAAGCTAAGTTTACTGCCGTTACGGGGTTTGGGTGGCACCCTCCTCCTCTTAACTATTCTTATACATAGTAATGCCATCGGTAAAGTATTTTGAGGAAACAAATGTATTTTTCTCAAAAATGTATTTTTTTCGAAAAATACTTACCGATGGCATTACTCGGAGGACCCTCCCACCTACCCCGCTTGCCGCCACTACACTAAGTGTAAGACTGGCGGGTATACCTGGCTCACATGACCGGATGGAGGGTGGGGAGACTACCCGGTCACTTGGATACAGCTCTCTGAGTTACGACCCTTGTTGTGTAGGTACACACATAGGGTCTTAGGCTGAAATCGGGTAAGTTAAGGGGTATATTCCACATAGTAATGCCATCGGTAAGTATGTTTTGAAAAATACATTTTAGAGAAAAATACATTTTTCAGTGCATGAAAATAAGCTGGATCAGCTTTTCAATCATTTTACATGATTGAGAAAACTTAACCCTTTTCATCCTGATACACTAGTCCTTGAAATTAATTTGACTATGATAGTTCAAGGGTGGTGCCAGAATAGTGCCAGAGGTTCCAAGCTATTCTGGTACCACCCTTGACTACAATGTTTGCTATATCTCCTAATCTCTAATGTGGCCTTCATAGCACAATAACTTGAATAAGCAATTTTTAAAAAAAATTGCCTCCTTTTTTTTAGGTATATACTCAAACCTCTTTAATCATTTTTCGGTGCTATGATTTAACAGATCTGTCAATTGAATGGCTTGTGAGTAAACTTTGCTCGTAACAAAGTTGGACAGCAAATGTTGCACCTCTTTTTCAGTGGTCCTGACCATCCTACTTTCTGTGTAAATTACCTTAACCCATATCATACTGAGGCTAGAAAGCTTCAAATTTGTACACTGCCATTGCAAGCTACATTATAGTACTTACAGATAAGGATATAGACCAATGGCTTTAGTTCAAGGGTGGTGCCAGAATAGCTTGGCGCCTTGAGTTGCCAAGTTATTCTGGCACTACCCTTGAACTATTTTAGTCAAACTTATTTCACACACTGGTGTATTCTGAATGATAAAGGTTAGCAGATCTGTCAATTGAATGGCGTTTGAGTAAACTTTGCTCATAACAAAGATCGACAGCAAATATTGCACCTCTTTTTCAGTGATCCTGACCATCCTACTTTCTGTGTAAAGTTATTAGAGACTTTAGATTATATATATATATATATATTATATGGTCAAGAGTATGACTGGGTGTCCAAAGAGTGTGACATGGGTCTCTGATTTTGAACTTAAACATATGAGCATCATTTTGCATGATTGTGATGTGTTTAGTCATAAGTAACATGCCCCCCCAAAAGAATTTCCCCATGAGCAGTCGTTTAGGTGCAATTAGCGAAAAACCATTATGGTTTGTACATAACATTTACATCGTCACACATTTATAAAACACATTTTCTAGCTTTTACAAAGTAGATTCATGCTGTATAAAATTATCACATTGTTCTTTCCTTACTAGGCTATGCTTAAACTTCAAAGAAAGTTTGATGGGGTGAATAGATACACAATGGTGCACACTGAAATTGCTTGAACATAACATTACACTCAGCTATACATTTATGCAAAAAAAATGCATAAATTATATTTTAAAAATTGTGTGTGGTATTAAACACACAATTTCAATTGCACAGTGATAGATTCTAAACTATCCTAATTGAGATAAGTGTGAACTAAAAAATTTGGGCAACTTGCTTAAGAACAAAAATTTTGAAATCTTTGACAACACAGCAAAGAAAGTCAATTAAGATGGTGTGTTTTCCCTTTGTTGTGTACTAAACTCTTGTAGATTACAGAATAATTTAGGGAAAAAAACACCATTCACAACATAGAATGAAATGAAGGCTAAAAACAAGAAACGCACAATGCTTGAACATAACTTTACACCATGACGAACAAATTTGAGGCTCTTTAACTAACATGCATAAATCCAAAAATAACAAAACACTACTCAAGTGATGTGTTTTTAACAAATAAACTTTTATTTCTCCCAAAATTGTGTCTAAACCAGTAATGAAAGCAGCAAATACATTTTGTAATTGTTTGTACATAACTTTACACCACAAGCTTCAAATTTCAGCGAACAAGTGCCTCCACAAATGGACAAGAACCAGAAAATAAAAATCACAATCACCTGTAGCTTTCTTCTACACTACAGAACAGCAGTGATGTAATTATCAGGTTTGAAATTGATAATACAAGGGAATAATGAGTGAAAATGGCAAGTTTGAACATAACTTTACAACCGAATATGTAGGTATTATCAACACTGAAGTCAAAATAAAAGATAAAAATAGGAAATTACATCAAATTATGTGGTCAGTAAACCCCAGCATTTACCAGTTTTAAAAATTGTGTCTACAATGTTTAAAGCAAGTAGCAAAACAAATCTGTACATGTTTGTACGTAACTTTACAACATGGGGTTCTAATCTCTGCACAATGTGGTTCCACAATTTAAGAAAGCACCAAGTGAAAAAAGTTTAAACTTTCAATACATATTAAAGACACCAACAATACATTTAACACTCTTGAAAACTGACGTTAGTTAGCCATTGCTCATGCTTGCTATAGGCTGTGAGACATCGGAGCCTACCTTTTGCCCAAATATCTCCGCAAAGAAACACTTTTCTGTACCACTTTCAAACAAATATAATCTAGCACCAATTGACCTAAGTTTACCACGACCGATGGTTTTCAGCAGACCACTGGCACAGAAAGTACTCACTTTAGCTTCATACTTGAGCTAAACATGGCAGAAACAATTTAAAATGTATCAAACCCAACCACTCTCCACTCGTGTGCACTGTTGGAGAGTGGCAGGAAATCTACAGCTGACGCTACAATCATATCATCCCCTACTTCTTGGATGTCATAAATTTCAGGGTAAACAAATACTCCTTGTTTTGTCTGGTGAGGCTTGAGGAATTTGACCCTCAGAGGATCTACTCCGACAATCACTCCTGAAACAGAAAAAAGAGACTGCTTTATTTATGTTGCATAATGATCACAGCGCTTTCTTGAAGCAACCCATAATTAACAAGCTTCCTGCTGATCAAGTTTCTAAGGAAACTTCAAACTCCTTTTCTTTATTGGCCAGTGACAACCAGTCCCACTTGTTTCGGCCGTACCTTTCAACCTTTTATAATTTTTCAATGTCTCCATCTCAAACTTAAATGGAGCTAAAATATGTTGAAAATCCACATTTTTCTGGTTTCAAATACTTTAAAAGGATTCATGGCTGCTATCATTCGTAAGCACAAGTATGCTGACATAACCTTGCTCACCTGGGCACAACCTGTCAGGGTACTGCACTACGACACGTGTTTAGCATCCATTTTCTGGGTGCTTTCACGGCTGTGAAAGACCCTTCAGCCTCGGAAACTTTTGATTCAGGAACAAATCCCGAAGAACTGAAACAGAGAAGGTCAAATAATTTCAATTTGTGTCCATGTTTGCGATTTGTTTTTAGCTAGCATCAGCCTAATAGTCTGGTTATTTTTCAACAGCTTTGTACTAAAATGGTTGGTTATTATTAAGTTATGATATATCATGGCAGCTATCAAGCTTGGCCAGCACAACAAAGAGTAAAAGGCATGATCAGAATGTAACTTGGAAGACAACGTGTGAACCAAACACAACTGTGGTTGAACATAACTTGACAACACATGATGTTGTCATGTTATGTACAAACTATTTAAAACAGAAAAATGTATATTCTGGGTTTACCAATTTATATTTTAGTACCCAAGCTGTATTTTGATAAATAACAACTAGCAAAGTGGGCATCCCAAAGACAGTATACTAGGAATTGTGCTACAGTAATGAACATAACTTTACACTTTACATGTCAGTCTAGTTTGTCAAGTTATGTTCACAGTCATCTAGCTAGAATAATAGTTTGTATATTAGTTACAATAGACAAAATAATCAAACCAGTCTTCCACTTTAAAAGGGACTGTTACTATGAAGGAAAATGTTAGCTGAGCACTGTTTTAACTGTACATAACCAGACAACATAATTGTTGTCAAGTTATGTTCAAGGCATTTCTTAAAAATTGTCATTTCTTGGGTGCAGAAAAGTTTTTAAAAAATGCACAGACTATCTGTACTTATCATAGAACACTAAACCATACAAAAATAGCATGAAGCACAGTGTAACAGAACTGTACTGTAACCCAACCACCGTAAGTGTTACGTCATGTTATGTTCAGTCCAATACTGCCAGAACAGGGTCTATTCTTACTTAATCTTATGTTACATAATAAAGAAACAATAATATGAAATACATAAAGATAATGGGAACATTATCACAGCTTAAGATAAGAAAAATGACCATTTTTTGATTGAAGGTGCTATGTCTATTCCCTTTTGCACTGCGTCATGTTATGAGTAAACGCTATAATTCAGCAACTCATAATCTATGACCCGAAGTATAAATCAAATTAGCACAAAATCCCTTCCTATCAACAAAAATTGAGCACAAAATCCCTTCCTATCAACAAAAATTGGTATAAAAAATGTATGACTTGTCCTTCCCCCAAAATGCAAAACTCATGGTTTGAACATAACTTTACATAAAGATTTACCTGGCCAAACTGTGTAAAGTTATGAACAATCAAACAGCAGGAGCAAAAGACATTTACATTTATATCAGGAACGTTAAAGACAGCAATACTGAATCAACGAAAATGTGTGATACGTAGTGTACTTTTTAATCTTTGAAAATAAAGCTGCAATTGCCTGAACGTAACGCTGACAACCTTCAACCGTGTGTAAAGTTATGTACAAGCGGACACAATGGCCAGGTGACGGTAAAAGGTAATAATTATTGTTTCAAAGTGTTGCTGCACTACAAAACTAATCCAAACATACATTACTTGTTCTGTTTTATCCTTTGAAATATTGAATATCGCATTCAGAAACTTGAACATAACTGTTACAACCAAAACTAAACCGTCATCGTCGGATGGAGGCAAATTCCATCAAGTAATGTTTTCTTCCTTTGTTCAAAACACGCGGTCATTGAGCCGATTGATTTTACATTTGTTTTAGTCAACATTCATTTGAAGTAATTAGAAAAGCAGTACACTTACATTGCTTTTTTTTAAACATTTATGGTGCTCAGTCATAAATTTTGCATGAACATAACCATTTACAACCAAAACTTACCTTCAACTTTGTCGCTTCCCTGCTCCATCGATGTCACCTGTACGTATGAGGTATGTAGGACTGGACCTCAAAATGGCCACCGATTCCAGAAAATCACGCGCGTTGATGATTGCCAGGATTTTTCCCGTGTTCGAACGTAACACAAAATTCACAACTTTTGGGTTTAAGAAGTTTAAAACGCAGCCTTCTTTCAATTCTCAAAAGGATTTCGAATTTGTTTATGGTAATCAGAATGAAGAGTAATGTTGTCTAGGATATGTTAATTAGGTGCCTCACGGTACGTTTTTTGTGTTCCGGTTCACAGCGAGATTCGCACGTGTGAAATTGACAATGCACGTTATGTTCATTCTAGCCTTTACCTGCCCTCAAACTACTTTAAACTTAGACACCCGTAAAACTCGACGATATGTTAACAAAATAGTAACTTGGATTGGCTCTCTATAGGCCTAAACTTGGTTTCGAAATTCTATTTCATTCCCCGGAATTTTTTTATCTGAAAGCGAACACACGTGTGTGATGTCACGTTTCAAAATTTTGGCTTCCGCCGCTCGATCGCACAAAACAATAAATAACTCTTTTATCCCATCGGACGTTTGCAAAATGACACAGGGTTAGAAGGTATGTTCAATTTCTAACCAGTTGAGATATGGTTGTGTGAGATGCATGCCTGATTTTGAGTTTGAAGGCTTTGTTTTGTCAGTCAGGTAGCGAAACCGGCACTCGATGCCTAGTCGTACTCTTCACCATAATATATACTAATATAGTGTAACCTTTGGGCATTTTATTGTATCCATGGTTCACTGTATTTGCACTAGTATCCTAATTCCTATTGACTTTGTTATCCCCAGAGTCAGAACAAGATGCTGTGAATGACACCATCTCTGCTTGTCCCCATGAAGGTGTGTACAAAATTTATCTCCATACCGTCAAGTTCATCGGACCACAAGAAGCAATCGATGAAGGCTACTGCCCACCCAAGGACCAAATACCAAAGAAACCAAATGACGGGTTTGTATTTGGGTCAACATTATGTTTGATTATAGTACCATACCCCACATAACATCAGGGGCCCGGGGTAGATGCAGAGATGCCAACCCTTCCGCTTTCGCCGTATTTTCTTACGCCAAAATTAATTTCTTAAGATTTTACGGCCAAATAAATTATCTTTGGGCGAAAAAAGCGCTGAAATTATCCGCTAAAAGTTACCAACTTATCGCTGACTTTGCTGCTCTTATACTGCCGAGCCATCGCGTTTCCCTCAAGATAAATAATGAACCAATCAGAAGTGTCCTCTGATTAGCGCAACCAATCGGAATCTGAAATATGCATGATCGGAAATAATGTGATTTCAGTTCAGTTCAGTAGTTTTTAGGATTTCACTGTTTTAGTGTAAAGATGTGTTTGACATTGCACACTATATGATGCAATGGCCTGTTTATCGGCCGGCCGTGTGTGTGTAAAGATGTGTTTGACATCACACACTATATGATGCAATGGCCTGTTTATCGGCCGGCCGTACACAGTTGAGCGACACAAGTCAGTCTGAATTTTTATGTCTAGTTCATGTGTGTTTCGAGGACATTTTGCTTTGAATTGGCGGTACTCCTCATCGTTAGCGGACCAAACCGTGGAGATGAAAATTTAGTGTAGCGTTCTGCTGCACGAATCTCAATCTCCGTTTAAGCCCCATATTTGCTGGGGATTAGGATTGATAGCTCTAGGGCTTTCCTACTGGCTTGTGTTCGTAGGTCGTTGGCTCACTTTCGGAAGGATGCTCGCATAGAGTTGTATCCTAGTGTTTGTGAGGTTCAACTTTCGTGTTGGACGATTTTCCATCATGAGTTGAGCCATTTTTTTTTTTTTACCCCGTCCTTTCTCCTTCCCCTCCACCTTTTATTTTCTCCACTCTCCTTCTCCCCCTGTTTTCGGGGTGTCATTTAGATATCCCTTTGATCACTTCAAAGAAGGTAGAAATTTGATGTGTGTCCTTTTTTACACACTATGAGTACACACAGGTTTTCTGTGGATTTGTTGAATTTAATCCGTTCGCGTGTTTTTAGGGGTGGTCAGTGCCAGTGCTGTGACGAGGAAGTTCGTGCGTGCAATCTTGCACGCCGTGGAACCAAACTTTAACTTTAACCTTGAATGACCGAGTTTTATGTTCACGCAAAATCTTCCTGTCAAATTTTATTTCTTCCTGTCAAATTTTGAAAATGGTAAGGTCAGGTAGAGAAAGGGGTTGGCATCTCTGTAGATGAGAGTGCTGGTCTGTGATTTTGTACTTTGGGGCTTGGAGCCATAAGGACCAACACACACTGTATGCTAAGAAATCACTTCTGCATGTGCACCTGAGCCCCACCCGGGTCTGCCCTGGGGGACTTGGGTGGGGTTAGGTATTTTTTAGTTCCCAGGGTCACCCTGGTCAGCCCCACAGGGTGGGTTTTTCTCTCTATTCTGGGGCATGTGTTTCTGTCTACCCTTTGTCCATTCACCTGTATTTGCCTTTTTAAAACTCTCCCTACTGTCTGCACTGCCTGTAGCTCTTGATATTGGATGTGTGTTGCTAAATGGTCTTAGCTTTATTTATGCCCCATGTTGTAGGTTTATTTAATGTATTTGACCGGCTGGCGACATACATTCAATTTTCTGTTTAGTTTTTTTTCACAAGCAGTGCAGGCACGTCCTGAGAAAGCCTTGTTGCTGTCGGGACGTTAAGCAATGTACAATCAATCAATCAATCATGTGCACCTGAGTGTTGTCCTCTGTCAAACTTATTTTTGCGCTTTTTCCAAGTTTTTCTTGTACGTTGTACAGATGTTTGTCCTGCTAACCATTCTCATACTGATACACTACTGCTTGAAATAAATTTGACTATGAATGATAGTTCAAGGGTGGTGCCAGAATAGCTTGGCGCCTGAACTAAAAAGGGTTGGTCCTAAGCTGTAATGTAGCTTTCATAGGATAGTAAGCAAATTTGAAGAAAAAAAATCAGCCTCAGATTGTAATGGGTTAATAGTAGCTTGATCTGATGGAGTGTCATGTTGAAGAATTATGGCCTTGTCTGTTTTTATTTTCAGAACTGTGATAGGACTGATTGCCAAAAATAAGAGCATATTTGTTTGCCTTGAATTGAATTAAGGTTGGCTATGTAGGTTATATTCACTGGCCAGAGAAGATCAGCAACGTCAGACTCTGGGAGAGAACAGAGCAGATAACAGCAGAGAATGAAATTGGGCGAAGAAGATGGGGATGGATCGGTCACAGTCTGAGAAAGCCAGCTTCCAGTATCACTAGGCAGGCATTGTCATGGAACCCCCAGGGAAAGAGGAAAAGAGGTAGGCCGAGAAACTCCTGGCGTCGAGACCTCCAAGCAGACATCAAGAGACTGGGAACCACCTGGAGTAGAATCGAAGGAGAAGCACAGGACAGGAGTTGCTGGAGGTCTCTCGTTGACGGCCTATACCCGGGTAGGGGTGACAGGCATAAGTATGTAGGTTATATGTCACCCGAGACTTTACCACAATATATGGATGGACCATGAAGCTGAAGCTGCACCTTAGAACTGTCTTGGTCGAGTTGTCTCCTGTACTGTTTGTAATAGATTTATAATCTAGAATTGTAATCTATTGGACAACTCTAAATTTTCTTTATTTCACCGTAGGGCTCAGAGTGTTCATGCACTCATGTGGATTGATTAGAATGTTGTGCAAGGTTTTATGTCATAGTTTGTTCAACCCTTTTACTACTAATGACGATACTGTTTGGCGGAATAGATATATATTTATGCATTTTTAATGCTGAGTGGCATTGTCAGTAGCAGTCAGACTGCCGAACGGTATGGTCAGTAGCAGTTAAAATCAGTATGTGATTTTAGTGTTGCAGATGGTCTGGTGGAGGATTTTCTGTGTCGACTATTGTGTGATCAGAGTCGACAGTACACTAGCTTTCGGTTTCTCATCCAGTCATCTCATGAAGAACACTCCCACAACATGCCCATTGTGCTTTTGGTAAGATTTCAATGTAACCACATCTGTAGAATGTGTTTAAATTGTTTGGTTATCTACTTTGATGCAGATTTCTAATGCACTTTTCATTCAAAGACATATGTGTCTGTGACCAGCATGTAAAACGCATGCTACAATTGTGTTGTAATCATTGTCTGCATTTTCCTTGCAGGTTACAGACTTGTCTCTTGAAGTTCAACTTTTGTTTCAATTTAACCCTTATCATTCTGAATACACCAGTGTGTGAAATAAGTTTGACTAAAATAGTTCAAGGATAGTGCCAGAATAGCTTGGCACCTCTAGGTGCCAAGCTATTCTGGCACAACCCTTGAACTAAAGCCATTGGTCTATATCCTTGTCTGTGAGTACTATAATGTAGCTTGCATATGGCAGTGTACAAAAATTTGAAGCTTTTAGCCTCAGTATTACTTACTTACTGCCCGTAACGCCGAAGGCGCATAGGGCAGCAACTTAGCCTCAGTATGATATTGGTTAAACATCTTCAGTTGTGATTTTGCCTGTTTTAATCTAATCTGTATTGAGACTGGTGTCCCTTTAGGCACCAAGATAATGACAAATGCAGCACTACCCTTTGCCATTTATCACTCTCTGTTTGTTAACTCTGAAATAAAAGATTTAATAATTTTCATGTGTATTGGCATGTAGATTTGGCTGCTGGATCAAAATTTGCAACTGTATTCGTGTGAGCAGTCACTTCACTCCAACTCGAGCAAGAAAATCACAGAAGTAACTGCTACTCGTGTTTTGAAGGTTCTCTACAAGGGCCGCTTTGTTAACAGCAGACACTTGTAAGTTGTAAGTCTAGATCAGCTATTGGTAGGGGGTGGAGGGGATGAGATTTGTGTGCGAGTATGTCATCATTTTTTAACCCATTTCTTCCTTTACACTATTGTTAAGAATAAATTTGATTATAATAGTTATCCACCAAGCTATTCTGGCACCACCCTTGAACTAAAATGGTTAATCTATCTCCTAATCTGTAATGTAGCCTTCATAGGACAATACCGGTAACCAAATTAACTCATTGCAGATGTACCATATGCGGATATGTGGCCAGAATCCGCGTTAATATATTTGAGGCAAAAGCTTCCAGCAAGCAACATAGATTCTCATGGGCCCATGCGTCTGCAAGGGCTCATGACAATCTTTGCCTCTTGCAGATGGAAAGACAAGTTTTCCTTTTAGCTGTTCACCAGCGCATATGCAGCACGTCTCCAATGAGCTAAATAAATTCAGCCTCGGGATGTAATGGGTTAACAGACAAGATCATGAAAAATAACATAAATGTTTGTACATTATAAGTTCTCTTTGCACAGCAGAAATCTGTTGCACACTCATATGATTAAATATAATATGAGTCATTCCACACTGATGATGACTTTTTAGGGGGCTCTCACTTAACAGCATTTCTCATCCAAAAGAAACGACCAACTGCACTCAGAACCATTGCTGGGATTATACAGATGTTGATTAAGCAGGTCAAGCAAAGAAACTGTTAAAAGTTAAGTCTACTATTAACTATGAACGAAAAAAGAGCGAAATTCAACTCAAAATGGCTGCGCAAAACAGGAACGCCGAAAGGAGGCAACTTTGGTGGCTACTTGAGAGGTTTCTGTTACGTAAATTAACCTTTTAACCGCACAGTGTTATGAAACTGTTGTTGTTTTTCTTTGATATTTCTGAAATCTTTTATTTCAGTAAAGGGATTTTGTAAAATTTTTCGTTTTCAAAGAGCGTAACTGCGTAACAAGCGGCGTCACACGTCTCCGGACATACAAAATAAACTACAAGTCATTCTTGCTGGTCACAGAACAAACAAAGCCACGAAAATCACTAACATATTAAAAAACTAAAGTTGTACAACTACACACATTGAATGTATATGCACAGAATAAAGAGATGACCGGCTTCTAAGTTATGGTGTCGCAGATGTTACACAGTTACGCTGTATTTTTCAAAATGAAACAATGACGAAACCGTCGTCTGCTGAGCGGGAAGCCTTCATCCACAACAAGGGTACATATTAGCACATGATTTGATGACGTTTCGCCCAAGGTTTCCATATATGGAAGTGTGTACACAACAATAAAGTGTGACGTGTCACACATGCAACACGCGGTTACACAGTTACGCACAAAGTGAGACTTGAGGTGGTGAACGTGAAATGGTACCAAATCCTGGGATATACGACATCATTGGAAGAAAAGGTAAGCGGAACTGATCATATTATTCTCCTATCTACTATTTTACATGGTTATCTGCATGTTTTATTTCGTGATTGTAGAGAAATACCTAGTTTAAATGACGCGATGCATTGACTATGCTGGTGTCACATGTTACGGAGTGCACAGAACTGCTTGTTTTCACGAAGAATAATGCTTTAGATACCTTTTGGGGGGCGTTTATCAGAGAAACCTTATCGTTTAAGCTGTTTTCAAGTTGCAAAATCTGGGTAAAAGCATGTTACTTCATAAAAATCTAACATGCGTAACTGCATTACACTTTTCACGAGTCGCATGTAATGCAGTTACCTGAAGATGATGTAGCATGTTATGTTGTTACTATGTAACACAAAAAAGAACGTTTTTCACATATGTTTACTTTGCATTGACCTTACCTTTATCCATAGCACGAATTTTGATCAAGTGTAAACATTCTAGCGTTTTTAATAATCTTTTCCTGGTGTTTATCACATAAAAACTTAAAAAGCCTTTTCTTCCCAGATTTTGGAGACTAATGGTGATGAAGCGCTGGTGAAGTTCTTAAAGGTTCATGAGAGGTAGTACACATTTCCCCCATGCTGAAGACATTATCATGGGTCTCTGTGGAGGATGTCACGCTTTTGGATCCGCCCACCATCAACGTCCGTGGACAACACTTCTTTTCATAAATTTTGTTGGGGTTGTCAGGATGCTTCAGGATTTTGGTGGTGGTGGGGAGGGGTGTATGGAATAAATACATGAATGTCAGAAATAAATGATTTCCACTGTCCCAAGTATTTTGCATTTGTTGAGTTCTTAAATCTTGCCCCCGAGGATGGATGTATGTTTGTGTCGCATGTTACACAGTTACAGATCAGTGTTGATGTTGTATAACATCAAAGCAAGTACAAGTTTTTGTCTCTTTTACCTTTAGCATCATTATTGACCACTGAAAGTACATTTTATGTTAAATATTTGTTTCATATTTGTTGACCCTAAAGTTTGAAACAAAAACGTTTTATAATGGGAGTGTAACTGTGTTATGGTGTTGCGAACAAAAACTATACCTCTTTCCGACAAAAATTGCATCTAATAACTCAAGAATTGTTTTTTACCTTCTCCTTGATGTGTTCAAGTAAGCCATGATTGATAAGACATTTTGTATGATTTGTACATTGCTCACAGCTGAATTTCTGTCACGGTGTAACACAGTTACTTTGTAGTTTGTGTCCCATGTTACACAGTTACAGATTAGTATTGATGTTGTATAACATCAAAGCAAGTACAAGTTTTTGTCTCTTTTACCTTTAGCATCGTCATTGACCACTGAAAGTAAATATGTTACATATTTGTTTCATATTTTTTTACCCTAAAGTTTGAAACAAAAACGTTTTAGTATGGGGGTGTAACTGTGTTACAGTGTCGCGAAGAAAAAATATACCTCTTTCCAAAACAAATTGCATCTAATAACTCAAGAATTGTTTTTTACCTTTCTCCTTGTTGTGTTCAAGTAAGCCATGATTGATAAGACATTTTGCATGATTTGTACATTGCTCACAGCTGAATTTCTGTCACAGTGTAACGCAGTTACACTGCAGCGACATATTTCATATTTACCTGTCTATTGGCAGTTTGGTATGTTGGTCTGCTTTTCTTTTTACAGGTTATAAACTACACATATTAACACAATAATTAACAATGGTGCTAACATTTAAAGTTGAATTTGTTTTTTTAGCAGTGATTCCCCCTTTTAGTCATCATTAGTGTGGAATGACTCATATGCAAAAGAGTCTAGTGTGCATTATTCATTTTTAACAATTCTGTCTTTTTTTGTCTCTATCATCAGACATGATGCAAAGACTGACATCTTTAAAGCATGGGAGCGTGACAACTCTGTGCATGCCCTGGACCTTCCCTACCCTCTGTGCAAGCAGCTTCTCTCACTGCTGATAGCTTCCACAAAACAGCTGCCTGTCTCACAGCGCAGTCTCAACAGCTTCCATGTAAGTTACAGGGCACAGAGTATTGTCAGGTTTCACCACTATGTGCATGCACCCACTAGTACTGTTTGCAGTGTCAGTATCTGCACGCATAAGGGGGTTAACTCATTCATGACCAGCCGCATCCGGATGCAGCTGGCCGCGAATGAGTTAACCCTTTGGAGTTAGTGATTTGTTTCTTGTTTTGACACACCCTTACACTGCTGTCTATGATCGGTCCACGTTTGAGCCAGATCGGTCCACTGTATGTACAACATATATGCAAACTGTACGAATATGCAGTTGAGATGCCTGCTTTCCATTTGATAAAAGCACTGTTCTGCAATAAACTTGGTCAGTCATTGCAAACGCACTTGGACCCAAACAATGTTTTTGTTTTCTCAAAATACATTACCGATGGTATTACTTTTAGGAAATGGTTCCTTGCTAGACTAATTTAAGCCAAAAATTGTGTACAAGTATGGTCATGATGGCATGTGAGGGGCGCCATAGCTAAGGCGGTAGCCTCCCTTCCGGTTCAACCACGCATGCGCTCAGCGCTTACTACTCCAGTCAGTTTCTTTGATAGTCCGCAGTAGGTTGTGTACGTCTGTGGCTCTCTACATTCTGACGTTTTTCTTCGGTGGAAGACTGGTGTTTCGAGGATTCCTAGGAAGGAAAGAGAAGAGTTTTGTGGCCTTTGGGCTTGGACGCTTTCGTGTGGTTACGAACTTCGGCGTACCGGTTCTCAGACGACGCCTTGTGAACTTTACTCACTAGCTGGCCGGTTGGCTTAGTGTCCTCCTAGGCTTGTGCCCTATGGCTTCGCCCTTGGCTAGCTTCGTGGACTTGGGTGGGCCTGGTTGCTGCCTGTGACTCGCGGTGCTGTTCCTACTTCGCCGTACCAGTTGACTGTCGTCTCTGCGTCCTACACCGTTCGCAGCCCTTGGCTTCACGGTACCGGTCTTCGTCGCCATTTTGGTGGGACGGCGCCTGGCTACACTGCGTGCCTGTCCTTTTCGTGCCTCTTCTTTTGCATTATGGCAAGGTAAAATCTCGGTCACTGCTTCCGTCCGGCGCTCAGGGGAAAGGGTAGAGCGCCATGCGTCAGCACACGCCGTGAACTTTTCTTCGTTCATTCCACTTCGTTTTGTGTGCCCGCGGGAGGCACGTTCGCTTGCATTCGATTGTATGCTTTGTTTTGCAGTTGGCAAGTACGCACCTGTTTCAGATGTGGACAATGCTAGTGGCCGAGTGACAGACTTGAGTTTTGCCTGCCCTGTTCCGCCTGTACTTCTGCGCTTCCGTGTCTGGTCTGCGCCCCCTGGCTAGAAGAGCAGGGGACTCAGCTATGGAGCCTTACCGCCGCTAATGGCCGACACCAGCATGGATTAAGGGTCAAACACCGGTAAGACCCACAGACCCGACTAGTGGTTTTTACCTGGTGTGAGGACAGTCAACGCCGCAGCTTAGGCCGCAAGCCCGTCCTCCTGCGCCGGCAGCTAACACAGACCCGACTAGTGCACGCTGTCCGGTCGCAGATACAAGAGCTAAGCTTTGAAACAGACCCTCTTCTCAGAAAAGAATGACACGCTGGTAAGCCCCACAGACCCGACTAGTGCACGCTGTCCAGTCATATACAAGAGCTAAGCTTCGAAACAGACCCTCTTCTCAGAAAAAATCACACGCTGGTGATTCCCACAGACCCGACTAGTGGCTTATTACCAGTTGTTAGAACAGGCTACGCTGCAACTTCGGTCGCGAGCCCGTTCTACTACACCGGCAGCTAACACAGACCCGACTAGTGCACGCTGTCCGGTTCGGTTGACTTCGTCGACACGAGATATTTTTCAATAACACAGGCGACTATTGGTTCTTGCAGGCGACAGAACAGTCAACGCCGCGACTTCGGTCGCGTTCCCGTTCTCCTACACTGGTAGCTACCACAGAACGACTAGTGGACACTGTCCGGTTCCGACAATTCGTCGACACAGGATATATTACAAGAACACTCACAGCAGCTTCCACAGACCCACCGACTGGACTCTGCCCGGTTCCGCCGACTTCATCGGCACGAGTAATGACGCGGGAACAGGTTCATCACCGGTAGCTGTTTTTACCCTACATTACTGCTTACAAGAAGATGGAGCCTCGTCCTCCATGCTTTTTACGAAAACAAGAGGTCAGCGCTCCAGACAGGACCTCCCTGAGGGGTTCCGGTCCAGTTGCAGTGCTTCGGCGATAGATAAGCTACGAGAGAAGAAAGAAAACTTCTTCGCCGGTAGCAGGTTCAGACCTGACAGGATGGCTCTGGCTACACTTCTAGGGCAAGAACGCAGCACTACAGTCAGGATTCCGGGTCCGCGCTCAGACGAGCGCGCTAGCCGGACGCTCTCCCGCTCTTTTACAGGGAGCAGTAGTCGACGCGCTGCGTGCAGTCGGGACTTGGAGTCCCGTCCTCGTACGGAGCGGCTCTTCATTTTTCGGCGCCTTACAAGTCTGCGCCGGCACGCTCGTGGGGACTTCCTATGACCAGGCTTGCAGACCTGCCTACCGTACGATTTTTAGGCGTATTTTTACGATTTGTTTTTCCAAAATACGAAAATACGATTAATGCCTAAAATTTACGATTTTTAAAAAAAAAAACCTTTTTTTTTTTTTTTGGGGGTTTATTTCGTTGTTTAGTTAAGCTTGTGTGTGAAGAGTTATCGATCCTATTCGCGCCATTTTTCTTCTTGCTTTCCTCGTGCGTGTGATTGTGACAGTCTCAAAATAGAAAATGTCAAAGCGAAGTAGGGAGGAGAGTGTGGATTTTTCTAGCTCAAAGAAAGTGAAGCACCAGAATTTTTTGCCACAGTATGCTGAAAAGTGGAAATTTTTGCGACTCTCAAAGAAAGGACCAACCTATGCATTTTGCATGGTATGCAATAGTGACTTCTCATGTGCCCATGGTGGCCGAAATGACATTGAAAAGCATTTATCAACTAATATCCATAAGAGACTGGCGGATGCCCAGAAAGGTGTGCCTTCATTACAGGCTGTGTTTTCTAAGCAGTTTCATGGAGCAGGCGAAATTTTGCGTCGACAAGCAACTTGTGCTGAAATCTGCATGGTTCGTTTTATAGTTGATTCAAATCTTCCTTTGTCCTCTGCGGATTCCATGACCGGGATGTTTCAGCAAATGTTTCCTGACTCGAAGATTGCGAAAGGTATGTGTTTGTAATAATATTTAAAGCATTGCAATTTTTTTTAAAGGTAATGAAAGCAAATATACACTGCCTATGATGCTTTTATTACTGAGTCCAGGGAGGTCATTTTAGGCTCAGAAATATCGTAAATACATATAATAATACATAATTATGTAATTTAAATAAAAAATATGCAAAATTAAATTCATGTGATATAACTAGTTAGACATGCACTTGTACCCTTGACAAATAATATGAAAATTAAATGGATTTTTTTCAAACTTATACAAAGGCTCACATTGTTGTGTTCTGACACACTGTTACAGAAATCCACTGTGGTCGCAGCAAGACTACAGCAATGGTCAATGAACTTGCTTCCATGACGCAAGAAACGCTTGCGGATCGCATGAAAAGAGGGCCATTCACACTGTCCACAGATGGTAGCAACGACGCTGGTGCCAAACAATTCCCAGTTGTTATAAGAAGTTTGAACCCAGAAACTGGCCTTGTGACGTCAGAACTACTGTCGGTGCCTGTCTGCTCTGGATCAGCAACAGGTAAGTTAATTACTGACAGTGAAAGCCAATGGTTGATGAACTACACTATCCTGATAAAGATGCTGCCTCCAATGACAAGTCGGTTTAGAGCACAAAAGTCTACAAACCTCTCCCCGTTCTCACTCATCTCCGAGCCTAGTCCCTGTCTCCCCATCACCTCTTCGTATCCGGTGTTGTCCTCCCTTATTTGGCATTAAAATCGCCCATGACGATGGTGATGTCTCGCTCCGCACATTTGTCCACGGCACTCTGGAGTCGGTCGTAGAACTCTTGTTTCTCTTCCTCGTCACTGTCATTGGTGGGCGCATAACACTGGATGACGTTCAGCTTGAGCTTTTTCTTGGTTCTAAAGGCTGCTGTTATAATTCTTGGCCCAAGAGGTTCCCAGCCCATCAGCGCTCTCTGTGCCACTGGTGACAGCATGAGTGCTACTCCTTCTGTATGGGGGGCATTCTCCTCTTCATGACCTGAATACAGAATCATCTCCCCACTTAACAGCCTTTTCTGGCCAGACTGCGTCCATCTGGCTTCACTGATGCCTAGCAGGGAAAGGTTGTACTTTTGCATTTCCGCTGCTATCTGGGCGGCCTTGCCGCTCTGGTACATGGTCTTGACGTTCCATGTGCCCATGGTTGTATCCCTGGATAGAGAGAGGCGGCTCGGTCCTGTGGCTTCCGAAGACTTCCGGCTTTCACCACAGGACGTCATAAGTCTTCTAGTAGAAGAACCTTCATCCTCCAGGAAAGGAATTACTGTTAGTCTTTTCGTCGGCGTTTTTGTAGCTATTTCCTTTTTTGCAGGGTGGGGAAGCTACCCCCACGCCCAACCCCCTTACTAGGAGGACCAGGGGTTTTCTGTCGGGGTCACCTTCCCTTAGACCATGTTGGTTCACGGCACCTTATTTCATTCGGTGCACCCCTCTCACGAGGGACCCCCTATCCACCACCCAGGGGACGCGCCTCAACGCCGTATGGTCCCAGCGCGAGGACGTACCAGCATTGGGAACGATCTAACCCTGGCGACTGCAGGGCCTCGCTGATCTTATGGCCTCCTTCGGGCTACAACGGTCCGGCCCACTGGGCACCGGCCTCCACGTGGCATGGGTGGGTAGTCTCCTCAGTCCCTGACTGAGTGGGCTAGCAGAGGGGTGCCATCTTTGTCCAGGATTAGGACTTGATGTCAGCAGATATGTTGTTCAGTCTTTTTCAGTGGTCCGGTTTTTAAGGAGCTGTGCTTACCCAGGTCTTACCATGTTAGATTGGTCCTTAAAAATACGCGTGAGTTTTTGGTCCTTTGGATCCCAAGTGTTTGCTGTGCTTGGAGACCCGTGTCGGGGGAGAAGAGGATCCTGGTGGCTGAAACACTCCACTTTGGCCTTGACTTCTGCCTAAACGGGAGGCTAGTCGTACCGGCCTAGTCAGTCGGCTCTTGTCACGTCGAGCCCTATCCCCCTGTTGACATGCGGGTTGTTATACGGAGCACCATGCTATAGCCTCTGATGCTGATTAGGTGCTTTACGCCAGTATTCCCCTGCATTCAACAGTGTGATAGAAGGCGGTGGCTCAAACGGTTCAATCAGGCTTACCCCCTTGAGTATATCTTTCGGGCAGTCTCCATTGTGCGTCGGCTGGAGACCCGCCGACAGTTGCACTTTCCCTTGTTGGGCTCGGTGGCGGGCGGGGACCCCCGGGGGATGAATATCTATCATACTATAATATGGAAAATATCAAAAAACCAAAACTGGCACCAAAGCGGCACATAGCCGCCGACATTGTCATTGAGAACGATAGTGACTCTGACTGTGAGGAAGCGACACCTCAGGCGTCGGCCGCCTGGCCTCGCTTTCTCATTATCCACAGCAAAGTTAAAGAGAAGCCTGTTTCCAAGTTGCACCCTTTCCTGGTAGGGGAGACCCTCAGGAGCCGTGTTGGCAGGCCTGAGGCCCAGCGCCTCAGGTCTGGTGACTTGCTGGTAGAGTGCCGTACCCGGGCACACTCCAATGGGCTACTGAGGCTCTCCTCCATCGGAGACACTCCAGTGGAGGTCACTCCCCACAAAACAATGAATTCCTCTAGAGGAGTGATTAAAGATCAAGCATTGGCCGAACTGTCTGAAGATGAACTTGTACGGAACCTTAAGTCACAGGGGGTGACCTACGTCAGGCGCTTCATTTCCAAATGAGGTGGTAGGGAGATCATCCTGACGTTTGGCACCCCCACAGCTCCTACTACCATCTGGGGAGGTTACTACTCCCTAAAAGTGAAAAAGTACGTCCCTCTCCCCCTCCGGTGCTTTAAGTGCCAAAAGTATGGCCATGGGCAGAAGACATGTCGCCAGGCAGAGGCTCTATGCACCCGTTGCACTAAGCCCGGACACTCTGCTGAGTCCTGCACAGCCATCCCCCTGTGTGTGAATTGCCAGGGGGCGCATATGGCTTCGGACAAGAAGTGCCCTTGTTGGATCTCCGAGTGCAGGATTCAGCAGGTGCGTGTGGAGAAGGGGCTGTCCTTTGCGGGCGCAAAAAAACTGGTTGACGGTCCTGGTGCAGCTGAGGCTGCGCCAAACTCAAATAACAACTTTGTGTATACTTTCACTGCTGCGGTGGCAGGCAAGCACCCCACCAAAGACTTCTCTTGTCAAACCCCAACTTCTTGGTTGGGGGCGGAGCCTCGGATCCTCTCGTACCCCACCCGGGTCTGCCCTGGGGGACTTGGGTGGGGTTAGGTATTTTTTAGTTCCCAGGGTCACCCTGGTCAGCCCCACAGGGTGGGTTTTTCTCTCTATTCTGGGGCATGTGTTTCTGTCTACCCTTTGTCCATTCACCTGTATTTGCCTTTTTAAAACTCTCCCTACTGTCTGCACTGCCTGTAGCTCTTGATATTGGATGTGTGTTGCTAAATGGTCTTAGCTTTATTTAGGCCCATGTGTTAGGTTTATTTAACGTATTTGACCGGCTGGCGACATACATTCAATGTTCTGTTTCTTTTTTATTTTTTCACAAGCAGTGCAGGCACGTCCTGAGAAAGCCTTGTTGCTGTCGGGACGTTAAGCAATGTACAATCAATCAATCGGATCCTCTCGCCCCTGGAGAGTAACCCTTCTCCGGTGGTGACGAGGAGCCAGGGAACGCAGAGGGCGGACGCTACCGGTCCGGTGGCACCGCCTTCTGCTGCCCCTAAGCCTCAGCCCCCACCCAAACCTGCTAGTTTGTCAACGCCAAAGGTTTCTGGCTCTGGTCAGCCTTCTAAGGCCGCTAACTCTAGCGGCAAGACCGCTGCCCAGGACCAGAAGTCTAAGAAATCTATGGGACCGCCGTGCGCACGGGCCCAGAAGGGGAACACTGATGTCCCCCTTCAAAACAAATATGCTGCATTGGAGGAGCAGATGGAGGGAGTAGAAGTTGCCGATGCTGCGGCAGCTCCACCCCCTTCATCTCCTAAGAACCAGAGGAGGCCCAGGAGCCGGCCCCCCTCTGTTTCTCCAACTCCTTCCAAGGCAAAGGAAAAAGGGGGGAAAAACTCCGCACCCCCAGATAAGACATAATCATGGACTCTCTGCTTCAGTGGAATTGTCGTGGTTTTCAAGCTAACTTTGAGGAATTACGTCTTTTAGTCAAGTGCTATAACCCCTCAGTAATATCTCTTCAGGAGACTTACCTGAAGACTTCTGACCCTGTGTCCTTTAATGGTTTTAACGTTATACATAAAGGCTCTGATTCGGAGAGGTGCTCGGGTGGAGTGGCTCTTCTCATTAGTAGCCAAATTTTATGTAGCCCCGTTAGCATCGACACCTGTCTTCAGGCTGTCGCAGCTCGGGTTACCTTGAAGAAGACCATAACTATATGCAGTATTTACCTGCCACCATCCCTGCGGGTCTGTAGTAATGATTTTTTTAATTTAGTTGATCAACTGCCACCTCCCTTTATTCTCATGGGGGATTTTAACGGTCACGCTCACCTTTGGGGTAGTGACCACTATGATGGCAGAAGTCAGATGTTAGAAGATGTTTTTTCTCAACTTAACCTGTGTGTCTTTAACGATGGTTCACCTACATACTCTAACCCAGGTTCAGGATCTAGTTCTGTTCTAGACCTCACTGTGTGTGATCCTTCTCTCATGCTGGACTTTGACTGGAAGGTTCACGATGACCTGTGTGGTAGTGACCACTTCCCAGTAGTCCTGTCATCGGTCAGCTGTGGGGAGGATCCGCCGGTGGGGTGCTGGAATCTTAAGAAAGCTAACTGGCCACTGTTCGCCTCCCTCTGTCAGTCTCGTATTACAGAGGAGGTACCTATTTCTTCTTTTACTACTATTTTGTTGGACGTAGCAAGTGAAACCATCCCTAAAACTTCCGCATCAGTCCCTCGAAAGCCGAGAGTACCATGGTTCAACGGAGAGTGCCGCAAGGCCCAAATAGTGCGCAAATCTGCTCAGCGACGTGCTTTCCGTAATCCGTCGCAAGTGAATATTTTAACCTTTAAAAGACAGAGGGCGAAAGCTTGTTACATTTTTTAACGTGAGCGCCGTGCTTCCTGGAGACGCTTCGTCTCATCTTTAACTTCTCGGACTCCGTCCCAGAAAGTATGGAAGGCTGTTCGGAGAATTAGGGGCAGGGGTGGCTCGGCTTCTGTTGGCCATCTTAGAGATGGTGCCATCTTGGTTACAGATAAAAAAGCTGTGGCCAATTTGCTTGCCTCCACCATTGCCCATAATTCTTCAACGGAGCATTATTCACCTTTCTTCCAGAGAGAGAAGGAGAAGCGAGAGTCTCGTATTTGTGATTTTAAGTCCGATAACTCAGAAGACTATAATGTCCCATTTACATTATCAGAATTGCAGCAAGCCTTGCAGAAATGTAATGACTCTGCTGCTGGCCTAGATACCGTCCACTATCAATTCCTAATGCATCTGCCTGAGAGGTCACTCCTTGTACTTCTCAAGGCCTTTAACCATATCTGGAGAACTGATCATTTTCCGCCGTCTTGGCACCAGGCTGTGGTTGTACCAATCCCCAAGCCGGGTAAGGATCCTTCCGACCCGGGCAACTACCGGCATATCGCTTTGACATCATGTTTATGTAAAACTATGGAGCGCCTGGTCAACGCCCGCCTGGTGTGGCATCTTGAGTCACAGGGTCTCCTCACAGACCTCCAGTGTGGTTTCCGGCTCTTCCGTAGTACAACTGACCATTTAGTCCGCTTTGAATCATTTATTCGAGATGCTTTTGTCAACAAGCAGCATGTCTATGCAATTTTCTTCGATCTTGAGAAGGCGTATGACACTACCTGGAAGTATGGCATAATGTCTGACTTGGTGGACATGGGTTTTAAAGGGCATCTGACCGTTTCTATTCACAATTTTTTGACTAACCGGTCGTTCCATGTCCGTGTGGGCTCCACCCTCTCCGACTCCTTTGAACAAGAGATGGGTGTCCCACAGGGCAGCATTCTATCTCCTGTTTTATTTAGTATTAAAATTAATAACATTGTAAAGGCCGTCAAGGATGATTCTGAATGCTCTTTGTTTGTTGACGACTTTGCTTTGTGCGCACGTGGTCGAGGACTTGCGTCCCTTGAGAGGCGCTTGCAGCTGTGCGTTGATCGCATCCAGCAGTGGGTGTCTCTCAATGGATTCAAGTTCTCACCCTCCAAGACTGTCTGTGTGCATTTTACTAACCAGACGAAATTTTTTCCAGAACCTAGCCTGAGCATTGCTGGAGTGCCAATTAAGGTGGCCGCAGAGGCAAAGTTTCTGGGGGTCATTTTTGACAAAAGACTTACCTTCCGCAACCATATTAATTACCTTAGAACCTCTTGTCAGAAGGCTCTCGACATTCTTCGTGTCGTCGGTCGTACTGACTGGGGTGCGGACCGTACTGTCTTACTTCGTCTGTACCGGGCCCTTGTTCGGCCCAAACTGGATTACGGCTCTGTGGTGTATGGCTCAGCTTCCAAGTCTGTGCTACAGCGTCTGAACACAATTCACCATCAGGGTCTGCGGATATGTCTTGGGGCCTTCAGGACGTCTCCAGTTCCTAGTCTGTATGCCGAGGCAGGGGAGCCTTCTCTCAAGCTCCGCCGCATCCGCCTCATGCTCAGCTACGTTCTGAAACTGAAGGCCCATCCAGACAATCCTGCCTATGATTGTGTTTTTAAACCATCGTTTGCAGAGATTTACGATACCCATCCGGGAGCTGTCCGTCCATTTCTTTCCGTGTCCGACCTCATCTGCAGGCAGCCGGATTGGACCTGGACAGAGTTTCGGAATCCCTGCAACACATCACTCCACCTTGGCTCTTACCAGTTCCTGACATCTTGCTGGACTTGACTGCCCACAAGAAAGACTCTACTCCACCAGCCATATACCAACAGAGCCTCAATAAACTGCTTTCAATTTTTCCTGGCTATTGTCGCATCTATACCGATGGGTCAAAGTCTGAGGATGGGAGAGTGGCTGCGGCCGCAGTGTCCTCTCGCCATCCTAGACGCCCTTTTAAGTACCGCCTGCCAGACCACTCATCTGTATTTAGTGCGGAACTGCAGGCGGTTCTGCTGGCACTCAGGCATGCTTATCGATCTAGAGAAAGGAACTTCCTGATTCTGTCTGACTCTCTTTCTGCCCTGCAGGCCCTTCAGGGCAAATGACCACCCACTGCTGGTGCAGATCAGAGAGCTCCACGCGGACTTGATGAAGGAATATTATGATATAATTTTTATTTGGGTGCCAGGGCATGTGGGCATCGAAGGCAACAGGATCGCAGATTCTGCTGCCAACGATGCACGCAATGACCCTGTCCTTGACACACAGACTGTTTATAGTGATTTTAGACATGTGGCTAGTGCGTACATAGCCCGTGAGTGGCAGTCCGAGTGGGACAAAGAGGAAGCTAACAAGCTGCACGAAGCCCTTCCTAAGTTGTCCGACGGTCTACCTTATCGCTGCAGCAGCCGCCGTGAGGAGACTGTCCTGGCTCAGCTCCACATCGGCCACACGTATGTTACGCACTCTTATTTACTTAAACAGGAGGAGCGTCCATGGTGTTATGCCTGCAACGAGCAGTACTGTGTTCAACACTTTTTGTTGTCTTGTGCTGATCTAATCGACACAAGGTATAAACATTTCACGGCAGACTCCTTGAAGGTTTTGTTCCGGGATGTGCCCCCGGACAAGATCTTCAGTTTTCTGAGAGAGTGCCATATTTTTAATAAGATTTGAGCGTTTATAGATTATGATGTTTCTATTATTTTGACTTTTTTGAGAGTCTTTCGACGTTTTCTTTAAAGACCTGTGCGACATTTTAGCCTGACATATTTTTTAAGTATATTTACATCATGTCTTAAGACCTTTCTTTTAGTCTGGCTGACCAGATTTTTACCCTTCCCGCCGTGAGATGGCCTTAGTCGCCTGCTCGGCGTTAAACCCAAATAACTAACTAACTAACTACAACGGTCCGCCCTTCGCTCGCTCGTGCCACGATGGGAACTGCCCTGGGTGCTGACCTGGCTCAACTCTGCCTGCTTCAACCCTGTCCAGATGGCGCAGTTGCCGGACGTGACGCAGAAGACTTGCTTCCTACTGGCCCTCGCCTCTGCCTCCAGGGTCAACGAGCTGCATGCCCTTTCAGCACGGCCTGCATACTTGCAGTTCCGGACGGACGGGTCTGTTCTACGGCTTCCCGATCCGACATTTTGCGCCAAGGCCCGATCTCCTGTGACTGCCCCTCAATTGGTGGGGCGGTCCGTGGTGCAGTGGTTAAGGCGCCTGCCACCAATGCCAAACGTGCGAGGTTTGAAAACGGGTTCCGGCATCGGACTTTTCTCCTCTGGTAAGTGTCACCGTTAATTCGGGCGGACCGTCCGGGTTCTTTCTCCGGGTACTCCGGTTCTTCCACCCCCCACCCACCCCCCCACACTTTGGTACCGGTTTCAGGCCACTTTACAAATTTCAAATACAAGCCATCCAAAAATCTCTGTAGTGTAACTTCAGTAGCTGAACTGGCCCTTCGTCTGTCTTGTACTGTGTTTGTCTTAAATGGCGTAAATCCGTGTCTGTTACGTGAGTGTGTGTGTTAGGTTTCAGTTCGCGGCGCTTTGAGTCGATTTGCCCAATAATTGAGAAAAAGCGCCTATATAATAACGGTATTATTATTATTATTATTATTTAGTGGTCACCGTTCCTCCTTACAAGTTCAGGCTCTTCCCGAGAGTCCAGACAACAGGACCCGGTGAGGGCTTTCTGCATTTTACCTGCGCCGGAACAAGCCGCTACACAGGGGACGCACCCGCCTTCTCCTCCCTCTGTCCCCATGTAGACATGACATCTCAGCCCGGACGATATCCTGGCTGCGTTTGGTGATACGCTTCCTTACCAGGATCTCCCCTGATGCAGCCAAACGAATGAACATCAGGGCGCATAAAGGCAGAGCCATGACCGCTAGACTAACGGTCGACCGCAACTGCGCGGCCAAAGATATCGTGGCAGGCGGGGGATGGCCAGCGCAGTCGACCGTGGCCCGATTCTACCTGAGGGACCTCTCCAGCCAGTGCCAGAACCTTCGCTGGTGGGAGACATCACGGCGGAGAAACACTACCTCCCGGCGCCCCAGGCGCTGTTGGTAATCTTCGCTAAAATTAATAGGAGGTTGCTTGGGAGGGCGGTTGATTGTACATTGCTTAACGTCCCGACAGCAACAAGGCTTTCTCAGGACGTGCCTGCACTGCTTGTGAAAAAAAACTAAACAGAAAATTGAATGTATGTCGCCAGCCGGTCAAATACGTTAAATAAACCTACAACATGGGGCCTAAATATAGCTAAGACCATTTAGCAACACACATCCAATATCAAGAGCTACAGGCAGTGCAGACAGTAGGGAGAGTTTTAAAAAGGCAAATACAGGTGAATGGACAAAGGGTAGACAGAAACACATGCCCCAGAATAGAAAGAAAAACCCACCCTGTGGGGCTGACCAGGGTGACCCTGGGAACTAAAAAATACCTAACCCCACACAAGTCCCCCAGGGCAGACCCGGGTGGGGGCTTGGGAGGGCGGGTCTCATTGCCAAGTAACTAGGGGTTAGGGGCGTTATGGCGGCACCCACCTCCTCTTCATCATTCTTCCTAATAGTAATATCATCGGTAATGTGTTTTGAGGAAACAAATTAATTTTTCTCTAAAATATATTTTTTTGAAAAATATGTACCGATGATATTACTCGGATGACCCTCCCACCTACCCCGCTTGCCGCTGTTCCGCTCAGAAACAGACTGGTAAGCACCCGGTGGGTGCGTGACCGGATGGGATGAAGGGGAGGCTACTCGGGTCACGGCCTAGGCTATAGTGCCCCTTATTACCTCCCCTACCATGTACACAACAATTTTTGGCTAAAATTAGTCTAGCTTAGACACTTTTCCTAATAGTAATATCATCAGTAAGTATTTTTCGAAAAAATATATTTTAAAGAAAAATTAATTTTATGTGCTGTAATCAAAATTCGAACATAACTATAGAGTTCTATCTTCATCATTTAATTTTTTGTGATTGCCATAAACAATTTGTCTAAATGTGTTAAGTCATTTTTGGAACACTGTAATTTTTACATTTGTTATACAGACTACTTCAAATTTTGCAATAAAATACAACCTGTAGTTCTAGATATATATATAGCAAATATGCAAATACAGTTTCAGATATCTTACATACTTCACCAGCCATGCCTTCTTGAAAACGCAGGATTATTTAGTATGATCACGTTTATGCGTGACCCTCTCTGCACTTATTCAAGCCACAGTCGTCAACATAAGATGCAGAAGAAGAAGAAACTATTTATCTGTTCCTGTGTATTTCAGGTTGGGTGTCTTCATCACAGATAATGAAGAAATGAGTTACGTGCTCCATGAGATTTCAACATACTTGACAGCGATTTGCATCTCGAGAGATGTTCTACGTGGTCCTAGAATCTGCTGGAAAGGAGGTGATCCTATAGCTATGCAAGTGAAAGGGTTCTTCTTTCTACCATTGTGTGCCCAGTGTAACATTTTTGACTTTAACCCATTCAGCCCCGACGCACCACAGGAGGAGATGGATCGACCATGATAATTCAAGGGCAGTGCCAGATTAGCTTGGCACCTGTCGGCGCCAAGTAATCTGGCACTGCCCTTGAATTATCATGGTCGATTCATCTCCTGCAACAGGTGCATAGTTGTTAGATGATGCCTCCAAAATTTGGGAAATACGTGCTCCAGGCTGAATGAGTTAGGAACAGGTAGAGACCATCTTGGTCAATGAAGGCCATTGCATGTCATCCATCATAAGCAGGGGCTTATACGCATCTATGCATCTATACGTTGAGATGGAAAATGCTGGACGAGTGGCTTTTTCAGCAGCAGTGAATTTGTGTGCATAAAATCTGAGCACAGCTTATTTTTACGTGATAGGCGCACGCATAATGTGCTCATAGTTTTCAAGGATTTAGCCCTGGTGCCCTACAGCAGGAAATGGATTGACCATGATAATTCAAGTTTAGAGCCAGAATCGCCAAGCGAATCTGGCACTGCCCTTGAATTATCGTGGTCAATCCATCTCCTGTAACTGGTCCACAGTCCTTAGGTAACACCTCCAAAATTTGGCCAATGTGGCCATGGGATTAAATGGGTTAATTTACATTCCACATTGCATGTGTTCTTGATCTGGTAGGGTTCCTCACTGAATGTTCTCGAAGCGGCACTAGTTTTTAGCTCATGTGCGATTACAAGGTGAGTCTGTGCTTTGATTGTTGAGTCCTACGCATAGATCATATTCTTGGATCATCTCTGGTCCATGGTTAACTTTAATAAATAAGTAATGTTGGCGTTTTGGTTGTTGTTGACCTTAGGGTGTTTTTTTTTTTTCATACTTTGCACAGCTGCTTTGACATATTTGTTGCAAGTTAAACATATAGGAACCAGAAAGGTCCTCAAAGCACCATGGTTTCAAATTTTTTTTTTTTTTTTTTTTTTTTTGTATGTTCTGTTTTGTAGCATGTGTGTTTGGGATGGCAGGAGGGGAAGGCAATTGGAGGGAGCAGGTTTGCGTTCAACCGGACGGCCGTGTTTCCTAAATTTTGGAGGCGTCTTCTAATGACTATGCACCAATTGCAGGAGATGGATCGACCATGATAATTCAAGGGCAGTGCCAGATTAGCTTGTCGCCGACAGGAGCCAAGCTAATCTGGCACTACCCTTGAATTATCATGGTCAACCCATCTCCTGCTGTAGTGCGTCAGGGCTGAATGGGTTGAAGGTGGGGGGGGGGGGGGGTGGTGTTATGAGGCAGAGTTCGTGTATTCAAATGTAAATTTGGATCATTATCAATAGCAGTCATCCCTGAATGATTTTTTGTCACAAAAAGATTCTGTGCTATACAAGAACCATTCATTATTATAATTATTATTAAATCAGAACTAGGTCAAACTTTGCATAGTTATTCTTATGAGGCCCTGCAGCCGCATGTGAGTATGTGCCTCTTGCTAGGAAGGAGTTGTCTCATCGACATCCACAGTTTGAGGTACTTGTCTTGTATTAACAATATGACTGCTATGAGGAAGCATGCTATAGTGATTGGGTCAATCAAGCGGAACAGTCCCTTTAGTCCTTACTATAAAGAGGCATAACTTATTGTCTTTTTTACTGTAAAGGGGCTCAACCTAGTGTCTTTGACCTGATTCTGGATTAGGAATGTCTTTATATTAGTTTTGTCCCCTTGCGAGTATTGCACTCGCTTTAAGTGGTTAACCAATTTATTTTTCCAAAAATCCTCACAAAAATGGGCTAGCAAGGTGCCAACATAATTTCAGGTGTATGTTGCAACAGTAACTCGGAAAGGTTTCTAGATTTGTTTCATACTTTTTTCATAGACTGGCACACAGTTTACATTAGTATAAAAAAATCTACTTTGTACATTAAATGCATAACACAATTTTAACATTTCAGCTATGTACTTCCATATGCTCGTACGGTCAGTAACCTTTTATTTACAGAGGAAGATGGGGTGAGGGGTGGGTCCTCAGGCTCACGACGGCCGCACTGCAGTCGTCGTGGGCGCAAAAGCGTTTTACTGCTGGGGCTTGTGGTTCAGACAGTAAAACAGTCCTTCAGCCAGAGCAACAGCAAGAGGCATAGGTCCCTGTAGCTGCTGGGGCTCATGAGAATCTCTGTTTCATGCTGGTACAAGTCGGTTACAATCGCATCTGCAGATTGATAATTTACTCAAGCACCGTTAACTCTAACACATAAGTTTGAAATACTAATTGTCCATGCGCCATTAAAGGGACATATGTAGCCTGTGGCCTTCTCTTGTTTTTCTTGACCCATGCAGATTCTATTTGCAGATTGACACTTCTGTTGAATTTTATTTGACATGCAAAAATGATGGCATGACACATGCATTATGATAAAAATTAAATGGGAATACAAAGTAGTTTCTTGTCTTGGTTCTTTTCTGTCTTTTTAAAATATAAGAGAGACAAAAATACGTAGTTCATTTGCATCTTAACTCATTCAGCCCGATGGCTGTATTTCCCAAATTTTTGAGGCATCATCTAATGACTATGCACCAGTTGCAGGAGATGGGTCGACCATGATAATTCAAGGGCAGTGCCAGATTGGCTTGGCGCCAAGCTAATCTAGCACTACCCTTGAATTATCATGGTCGACCCATCTCCTGCTGTAGTGCGTCAGGGCTGAATGGGTTAAGCTTTAAAAAACAATCAGATAGAAATTAAGTCTGTACAAGTGTTTTTGGGTGGACAAATTACATACAAAAACCTTATAAATAAATATATAAAAAAATACCCAATAAATAAATAAAACTGTCTGACCAGTATACTGTTCACTTTTGCTCACAAAAAGTCTGAATTTTGCACACGCATGCGTGCATGCAGACACAAAACATAGTACCGCACAAACAGCACACCAATAAAGGACAGACCCAGATGCAACACCATAACTTTTTATTGATTGTACTAACATGTACAGAATCAACCATCAAACACAAAGACACTAAAATTAAAATTCACAGACTGAAAGTTTGACGTTACGTTTGCTTGCGAGTCTCGCGTGTAGACCTCCTGTAGTGTGGTATGAGAAACAGATGTAAATGGGCCCCAAAAGGCATGCTAGTCTGTGATTTTGGACCTTATGGCCTATGACCATAATGTCCAAAATCACAGACTAGCATATGGATAATATCTCTATGATCTTGTGCATCAAGTCAAGAATCTACTGGCATTGTCCAGCTCCTGCCATCCATTGTACATGGGTCAATCCTGCCATCCATTGTACATGGGTCAATCCTGCCATCCATTGTACATGGGTCAATCCTGCCATCCATTGTACATGGGTCAATCCTGCCATCCATTGTACATGGGTCAATCCTGCCATCCATTGTACATGGGTCAATCCTAGACACTAAATGGGTCTTGCGAGAGATCTTCCAGTTGCAAAGGTATGGTGCTCGTTAAAAAAAGTTTTGATCACAGGGTAAATATAAATACAGACAAGCAAGAAAGAATTTGAACAACACCAACGGTCACAGCTTTGTACATATCACCATTAGTAGTGGAAGCACATTTATATCACAGATTTTGCATCAATGTTCAAGAATTATAAACTTGAAAACCTGTTCCACAATAAGAAGTGAGGAGTGAAGTATGTTTTTAGACCCAGTAAGGACTTCAGCAACCCTGGGCGCAGACTGGTTGTCTCTCGACTGGCTACAGCTGATGTACATGTACAGTGGTAGCAAATTGAGGGAGACAACCAGTGAAGCATTTGTGAAGACTGTGTGCCAGATGTGGGTGATGGATGGGCTGTGATGCTCCAAGGGTTGTGCCAGATTCGCTTGTAGTATAAGTTAGGATACGTTGAAAAGACATGGATGATGGTGTTTTGGGTTTTTTTAGGTTGGGGGGGGGGGAGGCATCTTGACCTTCTGTAGATGTTTCATGGGTAGTAGAATATAATTAAAATGCATGATTTATTCCCTGCGAGTTTAAAAGGTATGGTATTTAAAACGTAAACAATTTCAGAATCTGACCATCATATAAACATTCCACGTAAACTGAAATTTCGCTAAAACAAAATGAAATAAATAGTTTGCGTGACAGTTTTGTTGTGAGGGGGGGGGGGGGGGGGGGGGGGGGGGGGGGTGCAGGTTAGAAGACGATCGTCATGTTCTACTGTTTGATAAATATAAATGATTTTCATTATATGCAGAGGGATCATGTTCCACAAACTGCATTGCTTGGAAAATCACATGCATCCAACATGAGATAGTGATTCACAATATAAACAGATCTTCTAGTGGACAGACCATGCATGTAGAGTAATACTGAGACAACACTCACAGACACATATGTATTGCAAAAAAACAATAAAACAAATGAAACCAAAAAAACCAAAAAAAACTAGTTTACAAAGTACACGTGGAGCTTCGTTCATGGAGTTCCGTTGATGAACATCAAAGCATATTCATAAATAAAAATTCAGTCTATACATGTATATAAATTGTGCTGGACTTAGCTTTTGGAACTTAAGGCGCTTCACCATAAGGTCCAAAGTCACAGACTAGCACATATAATTTCAAAATACACAGTCCATCCTTGAAACTCAACAGACAATAATTTTCATCATGACTACTTCCTTCTTCTTTGGATCGCCATTATAATTACCTGATTCAAACATTAACTCTTGACTCATTCTACCCCAGACACACCACAGGAAGATAAGGATCGACCATGATAGTTCAAGGCTGATGCCAGAATAGCTTGGCCCCTATGGGCGCCAAGCTATTCTGGCATCACCCTTGAACGATCATGGTCCATCTGTGTCCTGCACTGCAATGCAGTCTTCAGAGGACAACGGCAAAATTTAAGGATTTTGGTGATGGGGTAGAATGAGTTAAACTCCCAGAACTAAATGACTTCCACTCTATAGAATGGAAATTATTTTGTTCTGGGACTTAAAGAGGGAATACCACTGTAGTCTACGCATACATTCAGTCTTGTTGAATATCATGTCCAAAGGCACTGGGCTGCATTGATCCACATCTTGCTGACTGTCCTGTGCTCCTGGGGCCAGTTGCATGAGCGAGCTTAGCCCTGCACAAGTCACTAAGCAAGGTGCTCCACTATACCGGAGCACCTTGCTTAGTGCCTTGCACCGGACTAAGTTCACTCATGCAACCGTTGCAGGGCAGACACCAGTTCAAATTTCCGTGCTTCTTTGTCTAAATTTCAATCTCAGACCAAGAGGTGACTGCCAAGCATGTAATATTCACAAAGAAAATCCCAAGCTTGGAAAAAATAAAAACACGCTCAGAGAAGACAGTTACTACACGGTTTATTAACCCTTTTCATCCTGATACACTATTGCTTGAAATAAAATTGACTATGACAGTTCAAAGGTAGCTTGGCGTCTGAGGGGCCAAACTATTCTGGCACCACCCTTGAACTAAAATTGCTGATCTATCTTTTAATCTGTAATGTAGCTTGCAAGCAAATTAAAAATAGAAACAGCCTTACGATGTAAAGGGTTAAATTAAAACCCTTTTTCAAAATGGACATACAGACAAGAAAAAATGTACTATTTATCTTTCATTGGCGAGATTTATAAAGTGACATACATAATACGAGTTATACATCTTGCAAAAGAAAGATAATTAGTGCATTGTATTCTTGTCTTTAAATCCGTTTTGCAAACTGATTTTAACCCAATTAGACCTGAGGAACTACAGCAGGAGAAGGATCGACCATGATAATTCAATGGTAGTGCCAGGTTACCTTGGTGCCGGCAGGCGTCGAGCTTATCTGGCACTACCATTGAATTATCATGGCTGATTCATTTCCTGCAACTGGTGCATAGTCGTTAGGCGACACCTCAGGTGCCAAGCTAGTCTGGCACCACCCTTGAACTATCATAGTCAAATTCATTTTAAGCAATAGAATATCAGAATGAAAAAGATTAAAGGCCATCATTTAGTTGGCTGTAGCCACTTAACTCATTAAACCCCAACACCGAAATCCTGAAATGTTGCCGTTGTCCTCTGAAGACTGAATTGCAGTGCAGGACAAAGATCGACCATGATAGTTCAAGGCTGATGCCAGAATAGCTTGGCGCCCATAGGCGCCAAGCTATTCTGGCATCACCCTTGAACTATCATGGTCGATCCTTATCTTCCTGTGATGTGTCTGGGGTAGAATGGGTTAAATGATTGTCTTTAATGACAGGTGACACTTCTTCTCTTGAGAGAGGTCTCGTGAGACGGCCACCATTTGTCCGGGCAAAAAGGTGAAGGCTCAAAACAGTTTCTGCTGCACTACTGTCGATGCAGCTTTCAACTGGTTGGTTATTTGAATTCAGTTGTGTGCATTTTGATCCCTGTTTAACTCAGCACTTTCGGCCCCCGCTCCTTCTTAGTATACGGTCCATCCACCTGGAACACTCTCCCACTCTCTCTCCGTCAGAAACACTCGCTCTCCTCCTTCCAGTCCGCCCTCAAAACTCACCTCTTTCAACAGTTTTAGCACTGTACCACCACACTCCCCACCCTAAGCAGACTGTCGTAATGTATTTCACTATTTGTGGTACGTGAGTCGTCGTCTAAAGCGTGCGCATGCGTGTGCGAGTTGTGAGTGCGCGCTTAGAGTTATAATTATTATAAGATAAGCGCATTATAAATACCGTAATTATTATTATTATTTAGGACAACCGAAAGTTCCAAAATCGCAGACAAGCACACAATGTGTGCATAAAGCGGTCGTCCTGTCCAAAATCACAGATCTATACTGGCGATCCTACTGTGGATGGTGGTGTCAACTGGTTGGTCTGACTGTTGTTTGCTGTGTGTGGCGGTGAGTAGGGGGGAGGGTTAGACAAGGCCCCCACTGACAGCGTGGACGGAAATGTCATGTGGCTGTCCACTGTTAACAGAAAGGAAAGGGTGAAAAAAAAAACAATTGGTGGAATGGTAACATGTGGTCAATGTACGGCAAATTACAAGGCAATAATAATCCTACACCGAAAGGGCTTCCAACTGCAAACGGAAGAAGAAGAAGATATAATTATGTGCACTGTTCTGTGATTTTGGACCTTACGGCCTCAATGTCGTAAGGTCCAAAATCACAGACCAGCACACATACTGACAGGTACAAGCATCATTCTGAAAAGTACAATGCAAGAACCAATTGTGTACTTAAAAAAATAATAATAATAATACCGTTATTATATAGGCGCTTTTTCTCAATTTTGGGGAAATCGACTCAAAGCGCCGCGCCTGAAACCCAACACACACACTCACGAAACAGACACGGATTTACGCCATTTAAGACCAACACAGTACAAGACAAACGAAGGGCCAGTCAGCTACTGAAGTTACAGAGATTTTTGATCGCTTGTATTTGAAATTTGTAAAGTGGCCTGAAACCGGTACCAAAGTGGGAGGGGGGGTGGGGGGGTGGAAGAACCGGAGTACCCGGAGAAAGAACCCCCGAGAAAGCTATAACGGGCATGCAGATTATTGTGGCTGCTCCTGTAGTTATTTTTTTTTTTTTTAGACAAGGAGCATACACAAGAAATACGCGTTGACACAAGAAATACGCTGACACAGTACTTTTTCGCTGAATTGGTGCGTCTCAGTGATGATAGGACAAGGCTGAGATTGTCTCGATACTGATATGCCCATGTTTGAGCGTTCCCATTATAAGCCTATTTTACTGCCCCGCCTTCAAATGGCCTTAGTCGCCCTGCTCGGCGTTAAACGCAACTAACTAACCCGGGCATTTTACTCTTCTACCGCGGATAAAGGGAGACAAATTGTATATATATATATACACATATATACAATTTTTAATTCAATTCATTCAATATATGCCGTACCTTGGTAAACGTCCACCGTGACTATGCACCCAGGTAGCTGCGACTGCTGGTTGCAACACGTCTCTGGCTGCGTGGCGATGTGGTAGGGCGGTGGCTGGTGGCCTGGCTCCTCGTAACAGGGAGGGCCTCGCGGCATTGTTAACACAGGCGTTCGCCGACGGCCTGGGTCGGTACAGAGGGACAATTTATTCAGTACGGGATATGTCACACTGCGTCATGGAAAACAGCAAGGGCCTCCAGAGTCTTGCTCCAAATAGCAAACCGTCTTCGGGCCCATGACGGCCGCAGTGGACCGGCGCACAGTCGGCCGCCGTGAGCCCGAGTACCGTTGCTTCAGTACTGGGACACTGAAGAGGAGAGGCGGTTTCCACACTCTCCAGGCCGGTGGGTGTGTGTCCAAACTCCCCAACATAAAATCTTTCCTATTTTTGTACGTGCGCTATTCCGGCTGTGATTTTGGACCTTACGGCACTAGGCGGTTAGGTCTAAAGTTGTAGATCAGCACTCAGGTGCGTTATGACCTGATCGTTGCTTTAACAGTGTTGTTATCCCAAGGGTGCTTGATTATGGACGTGATATTGTGTGTTCAATAGATCACATTATTTTCACGCTGCTTTCAGATGGTCAAAAAGTTTCACAGTCCAGTTAGCCCGGCCTTATCATTCGGAATACACCAGTGTGTGAAATAAGTTTGACTAAAATAGTTCAAGGGTAGTGCCAGAATAGCTTGGCGCCTCTAGGCGCCAAAGCTATTCTGGAACCACCCTTGAACTAAAGCCATTGGTCTATGTCCTTTTCCGTAAGTACAATAATGTAGCTTGCATATGGTAGTGTACAAATTTGAAGCTTGTATTTTGTCTCAGTTTGATATGGGTTAACTCATTCTACCCCAGACACACCAAAGCAAGTTAAGGATCGACCATGATAGTTCAAAGGTGATGCCAGAATAGCTTGGCGCCTATGGGCGCCAAGCTATTCTGGCATCACCCTTGAACTATCATGGTCGATCTGTGTCCTGCACTGCAATGCAGTCTTCAGAAGACAACAGCACAATTTTGGGATTTCGGACGGTGTTGGTGTAGAATGAGTTAAATAACTGAATTGAAATCAGTCAGTGAAATATATAATAACAAACAAACAACTTTACCACTGGAAGTCAAACTAATAGTGCTATTTTGAGATTGGTTTCAAGCTAGTCTTTTCGTCGAGGTAATTCAGTCTGTCGTAGGAATCGCCTCAAGAAAATGCGCCCCGGACATTGGACCTTACCACTCCTGCCACTGGACCGTTTGACTTGCTGCTTGCAGTAGCACACGATGAACACAGCGATAACAAGTACCACAAGGGCCACGATAAACCTGCAACACAGAGCAACTGCAGTGATAAAGTCAAAGTCATGAAAAGATCTCATATTTATGCGACGTCCTCAATATTTGAAAAGAGCGAAAGATCATCCGGTACACAAATTAAATGACTAAATAAATTTAAAAAATAAATAAATAGATGATCGAAATAATAATTAAATAAATAAATAGTCAATCAAAATGATAAATAAATTAAGAAATAAAACAGCGTGTAAATAAATTAAACAGTGTATAAATACAGGGGCGGATCATTTACCTCGAGTGGGGGGATTCCAACTTTTTGTTTGGGATCTTTATACTGATACAAAAGGGGTGGTGGTGGTGGGAGGGGGGGGGGGGTTAAGGTGCGTGTTAAGACTCTCACCATTCGCCAAAATATCAAACAACGGGGGAGGGGGGAGGGGGTCCAGGTACACCAAAAAGGCACTTTGTTACAGCATTTTGAAAAATTTTGGGACTGGTGGGGGGTGGGGAGGGGGTCCCGAACCCCTGGACACCCCTCCACCAGATCCGCCCCTGAAATACATAAAACGGTGTATAAATACATTTATAACAACTCAGATAAATAAATGCAGCATATCGATGGAAAGAAATGCAGACAACGGACAGTCTTTATTGGCGTCGCAGTGCAAGCAGTCTGCCCTTCCGTCACACAGCTTTAGGGGACCTTTCTCACGGCGAACCAAGGTCATGGTTATCTCGCCACGTTTTCCAAAAGACGTCAACATTTAAACATCATTTGGCTAAAACTAGTCCGCATTTAATTCAACTAGTTCATGGTTGACTCAGAATTTTCTAACCAAAAATAAAGTGTCCCCATGCGGCCTTTGACGGTGAATTTTAGGAGCTGTCATAAACACAACCCATTGTCAATTCCTGTGTGCCAGCACACATCAATGTTATCATTGGACATAACGTTACTAAGGAGAGACAGTGGGATTTTGAGGCGCTATGTATGACAAACCCATCAAAAAGTGTAATCGAATACATGTACAAATCGAGTGCCTGTGCAAATTGTTCTTCCCTGCCGTGAGCAAAAGGTCCTCACAGCCGTGCGTGGCCCAACTATAGTCCTCACAGCCGTGCGTGGACCAACTAAAGTCCTCACAGCCGTGCGTGGACCAACTAAAGTCCTGCACAGCCGTGCGTGGACCAACTAAAGTCCTGCACAGCCGTGCGTGGACCAACTAAAGTCCTCACAGCCGTGCATGGACCAACTAAAGTCTTCACAGCCGTGCGTGGACCAATTAAAGTCTTCACAGCCGTGCGTGGACCAACTAAAGTCCTCACAGCCGTGCGTGGACCAACTAAAGTCTTCACAGCCGTGCGTGGACCAATTAAAGTCTTCACAGCCGTGCGTGGACCAATTAAAGTCTTCACAGCCGTGCGTGGACCAACTAAAGTCCTCACAGCCGTGCGTGGACCAACTAAAGTCTTCACAGCCGTGCGTGGACCAATTAAAGTCTTCACAGCCGTGCGTGGACCAACTAAAGTCCTCACAGCCGTGCGTGGACCAACTAAAGTCTTCACAGCCGTGCGTGGACCAATTAAAGTCTTCACAGCCGTGCGTGGACCAATTAAAGTCTTCACAGCCGTGCGTGGACCAATTAAAGTCTTCACAGCCGTGTGTGGACCAATTAAAGTCTTCACAGCCGTGCGTGGACCAATTAAAGTCTTCACAGCCGTGCCGGCGTGGACCAGTTAAAGCCTACATCGACCCTTCACGTTATTAGTGTTGAGGCTGCTATTACTATTGTATTTCAGCGGGACCCATGTAGATCGTTACGGACAATGCCCGCTCCCACACCACCACCACCCCCCTGCCCCCACCCCCGCCTCCCCCCCCCCCCCACCCCGCCTCCCCCCCTCCAACAAAAAACAAACAAACAAAAAAAAAATGGAAGAAAAGAAGCAAGAAACAAACAAACAAAACAATAAATAAAATAAAATAAAACAAGTATATCACGGTCATGCATCCGGCAACACTATAACGTCGTGTGCATGTGCTCCAACACACTGTTGGCGTCAGATACATTATTGAATGCCTGTTGGCTTGGAACTTTCACGTCATCTGCTCAAGTTATCACTTTGAGCCCGACGGCCGTATTTCCCAAACTTTGGAGGCGTCATCTAATGACTATGCACCAGTTGCAAGAGATGGATCGACCATGATAATAGTCAAGGGCATTGCCAGACTGGCGCCGACTGGCACTACCCTTGAATTACCATGGTCGATCCATCTCCTGCCCGGCTGTAGTGCGTCAGGGCTGAATGGGTTAAATGCCCGTTGACTTGGAACTTTCACTTCATCTGCTTATGCTCAAACACAGTAACCCGTTTGCCAGGGACGCCAGGTGAATCACAGCGCGACTAACAGATTACCCGTGTACACCTGCTCGGCTATGGGCACTTTCAAGTCGTATGCCTGTGCTGATACACAGTTACCGCATTACTTCGGACGTCAGGCGAGTCAGTCGCTGAACGATTAACTGATTACCTGTTGACCTGGTCAGGTTTAGGGCTCGGGAAGCTGACGTCATCACGCCAGTCGTGGCGGCCATCTCACTTGTGAGGATAAGGGGGCTAAGCGCTCATCAGTAGGGAAATCGCTGTTTTCGTTATAATGTCAGAAAAGTTCTGACGTAGGCCTACTATAAACAATAACAGCAAGTCTTGCGGCCATCACTGTAGGAAACCGCTCACCAGAATCTGTTTTTGTTTGTTTCCAAAGAGGAAGAAAAATGAAGAAAAACTTGTTGAAACACTATTTCGCTACTATACGATGACTAAGATCCTCTTAAGATGGTGGCTGACGCTGCTAGGCGAGGCGGGGAACTTCCCGAGCCCTATTGATCAGCACATCATGTTGTCAGGCCAATTATTTTATGTTGCATGGATGGATGCAGACAATTTTATCACTTTATTATACGGCGCATTGGCTATCCCCCCTGTCAGTTGACACGGATCGCGTTCTGCAATCTTCGTTAATTCAACACCAAAGAGCTTCAGCCGTCTAAGGAGCATAGATATAACGTAGTGTCAGCAAGAGGCAAAGATCCTCATGAGCCCCGGCAACTGCGGGGGCCCATGAGGATCTATGTCTCTTGCAGATGGATCGTGTTAACTTTATTGTCGGCAGTTTAGGGATTACACCCGCAAAGCTGGACAGAATATTAAAACAATTATTGTCTTCGGTTACACTAGTAGTGGGGACGCCAAACGGTCGTACCTTTTTTTGCGGCCGGTATACGGAGCCGCTTCAGATGTGCCCATAACAGCTGCAGATAATTTTGTTTTGTCGTATGGAATCAACATAATTATTAGCTCAGCAGCTTTGCCTCGAATGCACGTAGACATTTTTATCGTTTTGTTAAAAGGCACAACATACACTGATTAATCAATTTTCTCCGCCGCTCTCGTTGTATCTGCGTAGTTCTAAGATAAGATAAGATAAGATAAGATAAGATGGTTTATTGCCATATGTTTCCATGTACAAAACAATAAAAACATTGGAATTTGTCTTGATGTCAGTTACTAAGACTAAACACACACACACACACACACACACACACACAGAGAGAGAGAGAGAGAGAGAGAGAGAGAGAGGAGATGAGAGAGAGAGAGAGAGGAGAGAGAGAGAGATGAGAGAGAGAGAGAGAGAGAGAGAGAGAGAGAGAGAGTGAGAGAGAGAGAGAGAGAGAGAGAGATCTGATACAGTTAAAAACTGACTGTACACAATCATTCTCACTCGCCACTCGCGCTCTCTCCAATTAGTCCGGTTGATCAGAGAGAGCGTGAACAGCAAGAGGGAAAAAACTGTTGCGGAATCTGCTGGTCTTGGTACTGATGGACCTGTACCTGCGCCCTGATGGTAAAATTTGAAAAAGCTCATTGCCGGGGTGGGTGGAATCACTGGAGATAAGACGTGCTCTACGTAAGAGACGCTGCTGGTACAGTGAGTCCAGGCTAGGAAGATCTCTGCCTATGATTTTTGAAGCGGTCTTGACCACCCTACTCAGTCTGATTTTCTCTTTGGCCGTGATGGAACCATACCAAACCGTGATCGAAAAGGTGAGCACGCTCTCAATCACAGCTCGGTAGAATTGCATCAACATGTGGGCACCGAGACCGAAACTTTTCAGACGTCGCAGGAAGAACAAGCGCTGCTGTGCTTTTTGGACGATAAGGCGAGTGTTTTCCTCCCACTTCAGGTCACATGACAGGGTAGTGCCAAGAAACTTAAAGTTCTGGACTGTTTCAATGATTTCACTATTGATCACAAGAGGGGGAGGGGGAGGGGACTGTTTCTTTCTAAAGTCCACAATCATTTCTTTTGTTTTGCCAGAGTTCAGTTCAAGGTTGTTGTTATTACACCAACTAATTAGAGTCTCAACCTGACTACGGTAAGCGGATTCGTCTGAGTTTGTAATGCACCCTTCCACTGTGGTGTCATCTGCAAATTTCAGAACTTTAGTACTGGCATGGCATGAAGCACAGTCATAAGTAAACAGGGAGTAGAGCATAGGGGAGAGCACGCACCCCTGAGGCGTGCCCGTGGATAAAGTGAGGGTGGATGACACATTTCCACCAATTTTAACGACCTGTGGTCTCATCAACAGGAAATCGAGGGTCCAGAGGCACAATGTCTCTGGAACTCCGATTTGCTGGATCTTCTGGTACAATTTAGATGGAATAATGGTGTTAAAAGCAGAACTGTAATCAACAAATAAAATTCTGGCATAGGTGTTTGGGATTTCAAGGTGTTGTAAAACATAAAACAAACCAAGTGACACCGCATCCTCCACGGAACGTTTTTCGCGATACGCGAATTGAAAACAATCCAGCAGAGGGTCGGTAAATGTTCTCAGAAACCGGAGGACGAGGCGCTCAAGCGTCTTCATGACAACTGAGGTCAGAGCGACCGGTCTGTAGTCATTTAGGGAGGACACTTTGGATTTTTTCGGAACAGGAATGATGGTGGACCTTTTGAAACACTGAGGAACAGTGCACTGAGAGAGAGACATGTTGAAAATGTCAGTAAAGACGCCCGAGAGCTGGTCCGCACAGTTTCTGAGTAAGCGTGGAGAAATGTTATCTGGACCGGCAGCTTTCCTTCTGTCTAGACGCTGAAACATGCACCTGACATCGGCGTCTAGAATAATGAAAGGTGGGTTCTCAGTATGACTCCTCTCCACAGAAGGAGGTGGGGTCATATTCTTTTTGTCAAAACGACTATAAAAGTCATTCAGAGTGTCTGGAAGAGACGCATCAGTAACATCAGCAGTCTTGGAAGCTGGTTTATAGTTTGTAATGTCTTTGAGGCCTTGCCAAATATCTCTAGGGTTACTAGCTGCGATTTTCTGTTCTAGTCTGTATCTGAAGTTGCGCTTGGCAGTCTTAATTGCTTTTAGTACTGCATACCTGGCTTGTTTGTACCTTTCTCTGTCATTGTCTTTGTATGCGTCATGTTTTTCGTGGAGTTTGTGTTTAATGTCTACTGTAAACCATGGCTTGTCATTAGGAAAACTCTTGCAGGTCTTGGTGGGAATACAGAGGCTCTCACAGAAGGCAATGTAGTCAGTGACAGCCTCTGTGTACTCGTGAATGTCTGATGTTACCTCCTTAAACACATCCCAGTCAGTGCACTCTAGACAGCCACGGAGTGTTTCAGCTGCCTCAGGTGACCATTGTTTGATTGATTTTACTTTTGCTTTTGCACTTTTGAGTTGTTGCTTGTATGCTGGCACAAGATAAATCATGGCATGGTCTGACTGTCCGAGTGGAGCACGGGCGATGGAACGGTAAGCGCCTTTCATGGTTGAGTAACAGTGATCTAAAATTTTACCGTCTCTAGTGGGGCACGATACTTGCTGTGCAAACTTAGGCATCTCTTTGCTAAGATTAGCTTTATTGAAATCGCCAGCGACTACAACAAAAGAGTCCGGGTTTGAGTTCTCCGCCTGTGTAACAACATCACACAGCTGCGCTATCGCGGCTTCCGTGTTCGCTTGTGGTGGGATGTACACGGCAGTCAAAATGACACGTGAGAACTCCCTCGGCAGGTAGAATGGGCGGCAGGCAATAGTCAGTGTTTCTAGGGCAACACTACATGTTTTTGACAAAACCTGCACGTCTGTAGCCCAGCGATCGTTGACCAGAAAACACACACCCCCTCCACGAGATTTACCAGTAGCGTCTTGAGAGCGGTCGCCACGGAAGATGGAAAAGCCAGGTGGCTGAACAGCAGAGTCGGGAACCGTCGAATCGAGCCACGTTTCAGTATACAGTATACAGCCTATACTCCAACGCAGTCGCACACGTTTAACCCTTTGGCTGTCGGTAGCGCTTCATTTTTGTGGCGATGATTCCCGCGGGAATCATCGCCACAAAAATGAAGCGCTATCGACAGCCAAAGGGGTAATCTGCATTAGAATGGATGGTCGTTCGTGATAATTTCATTGAGCTTTTTGGCATCCATCTATTTTTGCACCAAGCTCAGTCGATCTGTCTTTTGAACTGGGATGCGGTCGCAAAATCTGGGGATTTCAAATGTATGGAATAATGTGTACACCCTGTTAGCCCCGACACGCTACACAGCACTGGTGAGATGGATCGATCAGGCACTACTCTTGAATTATCAGGGTCGATCCATCTCCTGCAATTGGTACGTAGCTAGCTGACAACTCCCAAATTTGGGAAATGCGGCCGTGGGTTAAAGGGACCTGCAGGGCTAAAGGGGGTAGTCTAGACCTCTTGCAGTTGGGTGGAGTTCAAATTTCTGGACGGTGTAAGAGTTAAAGGCCCACTACCGCCGTAACTGTTTAAAGATAAACCGTCTGTAACAGATGGTTACGAAACGCTACACTATGGTTCATTTAGACACAGGACAATCCAGTTCAGCGCACGTCGTCTTTATATCAAGTAACCTGACAATGACTCCACTCCGTTCTAGAAATCTGTCCGTGCGAGACACGGCAATACTAAACTAAAACGGCAGCGCAGAATAACTGTTTGCGATTAGGCATGTGCTTTTGCTGCGTGTTCCAACTGCTGTTAAAGTTTACTAGGTGTGTCGACATGGCATAACACACACAAATGGTGCTAAAATGCGCCTTGAGATTTGTGCGTAATGGGACTTTAATACATGCAATGTGCCCTCAGGACTGTGTGATGAAAAGAAAACAACAACACCCAACACCATAGAGGTTGATCGTCTGCTTTGCTAGCCTTCTGTTAGCCCTTATCATTCGGAATACACCAGTGTGTGAAATAGGTTTGACTAAAATAGTTCAAGGGTAGTGCCAGAATAGCTTGGCGCCTCTAGGCGCCAAGCTATTCTGGCACCACCCTTGAACTAAAGCCATTGGTCTATATCCTTATCTGTAAGTACTATAATGTAGCTTGCTGTGTACAAATTTGAAGCTTTTAGCCTCAGTATGATATGGGTTAACAGCCAGTGATGATGTTCGATTTGCAGGCACTCCGCTCAGTGCAAATAGTGTCGGTGGTCCGGCAGCACATTGGTCGTGAGTACTGTAGTTCGCCGGTAATAAAACGTGGGGGAAAAAAACAGGTCAGCGGTCAATGCCCGCTAGTCAGTAGTTCTAGCCACTCACCTAGATTTGAACTTATCTGCAACCATCTGTGTACATGTACAAGTGTATATAGAGTTTAAATCACTGTGCAGGGTACCAAACAAACAAACAACAAAAACACCCCAATAAGCAAACAAAAAAACAAAATAAAACAAAGAAAACAAAACAGCAAACAGCAAACAGACAGGAGCGTGGTCTCGTCCAGGGTCAACTCCGTTAGCCCCGACGTTCTACAGCAGGAGATGGGTCGACCATGATAATTCAAGGGTAGTGCCAGATCAGCTTGCCGCCTGCCGGCGCCAAGCTAATCTGGCACTACCCTTGAATTATCAGGGTGGTCGATTCATCTTCTGCAGCTGGTACATGGTTGTTGCTCGACACCTCCAAAATTTGAGAAATGCGGCTGTCAGTGGTTACATGGGTTATTAATGTGCCTAGGCAACACGTAATATTTAAACTGGAATAACGGCATATGTACCCTTTCACGCATGAGCTGAGTCTGGAGCACTCAGTCAGTAAAAGCCGGCCTCTTCTCTTTATTGCGCCGCGAGGCTGGTGTGTGAATTTCGACGGTTACAGATACTACAAGATCATAGACCGGCACGCAAACGGCAATATTCAGGGACTCCAGAACTGGGTCTGCCTGTATGCATGACGCCTTCTTATTCATATAGTTCCTAGTAAAGTGGAAATGTTGTATAATCGTCTTACGACGCTCGAGTTATCGTTATATCATGTTCACCGGTCTGCAAAATAGGCAGGGGGTGGGGGGGGGGGGGGGGGGGCGCTCATGAGGATCTATAGGGCTCGGGAAGCTGACGTCATCACGCCAGTTCTGGCGGTCATCTTGTGTGGATACGGGACTAAGCACTCATAGGGAAATCCGCACTGTTTTTGTAATGTCAGAAAAGTCCTGACGTACTATAAGCACTGAATAACAGGAAGTCTTGACATCACTGTAGGCAACCGCTCACCATCTGGTTTTGTTTGTTTTCAAAGAGTAAGAAAAATGAAGAAAAACGTGTTGAAACGCTATTTCGCTACTATACGATGACTATAGTATCCTCTTAAGATGGCGGATGACGCGCCGACGCTGCCTAGGCAACGCGGAGAACTTCCCGAGTTCCTGCGAGTGTGTGGCATTGGCTGCATGACGATATATCTAAACACTTAGTCCAAAGGCCTTTGCATAGCTTTCCTCGCCCACCGGCACAATTACTGGGGACCATAGAATCCCAGTGAGCTATTCCAGTCACTCCGTAAAAGGGGCTGGTATTGACTGCAGATGGGCTGCGAGCCGCTGTGGCCTACGTCGGTCCGAGGATCCATGTGCTCAGTGGAATATTAACTCCTTCCCTACCACTGCACTCATAGTCTGTTTCTGAAATCTTTGTCCGTTCAGCGACCACACTCCACAACCGTCCCGGCAACCGTAAACATAAATTGATCTCAGCAAGGGGCATAGATCCTCATGAGACCCCGCAGTCGAGGGGGCTCATGAGGATCTATGTCTCTTGCAGTTGGGTCGTGTTCATCTGTTCTCGGCAGTTAACGGGTTTAACTTCAATCTACCCCAACACCGAAATCCCCAAATGTTGCCGTTGTCCTCTGAAGACTGCGTTGCCAGTGCAGGACACAGATCGGACCATGATAGTTCACTCACAAACCAAGGAGGATGGAAATGATCGTCTTGTTCTATACCTGCGTATTTCTCTGTGGGCTGGCGATTGGGTGCCTGATAGGCGGGGGCAGGGGATCTAACTGTTTGTCTGTCCAGCGCTGTGATTCCCCTTGGTTTGAGTACATGATAGTTCAAGGGTGATGTCCAGAATAGCTTGGCGCCCATAGGCACCAAGCTATTCTGGCATCACCCTTGAACTATCATGGTCGATCGTTATCTTGGTGTGGTGCGTCTGGGGTAGAATGAGTTCAGTAACGCGCTGCATGAGCGCGCACAGGTAATTCGGTCTATACCAGGGCAATTGATAACCGTATTGTGGCGCGCGCTCTGTGTCACGGGAAGTCACGGCAATGACACGTATTCCGAGATCAAAATGCAACGGGCGGATTATCAGTTACTCATTACACTACGACGGGGCCGGATTAACTGTTTATAACGACAGAATGGATGCAGTGCCCTGTCGGGGCTCACACTTAATTAACCCTTTTGGGTGTCGGGGTTCAAGCCGCCTTAGCCCTTTGGGTGTTTTTTTGTCGGTAGCCATGTCTTTTGGTCGACCAAAAGCGCTACCGACAGGCAAAGGGAAAAGGAACACGTCATACGTCAATCGTATGCGGGTTAGTTGTTTTGATTGAATCGTGACAACGCTAAAATTGCTTTAGCAGGAAAGTGCCAAGCACAGAGTTGTGTACATGCTATATAAATACTCACCCATTCAGCAGCGTTACTGACTTATAAAGCAGTGCGCAAAGCCGTCAATCGGGCCGATGTCGGCCCGATAGCCTTTTGCGCATTGGGAAAGAGTTTCAATGGAACCGGGGGGGGGGGGGTGGGGGTGGGGGTGGGGGGTGGGGGGAGGAGGGAGGAGCCGGGAGAGAGAGAAAGGGAGCATTTCAGGGCCGACCGGTGAAAATTATCAGCGACATGCAGCGGCAGCAGAATTTTCACTACGTCACACTGACGAAATAACCGTAACGCTTTTACTCGACTGAATCACGAAGATCTCATATTGCTTTTCACGTTTCACGACGATTATTTTTTTCACGGATCACGAAAATATAAAAATGAAATCACGAGAACCGAAAAAGAAAAAAAAAAAAACTACCAAACTTCACGATGTCAGGGCATACTGGCCACCCGCCCCCCCCCCCCCCCCCCCCTCCCCCTCAGAATTTATTTCGTTTCGGAGGTTTCAGAGGTTTTACTTTACACCAAAGCCAAAGCCGTCAGTTTGGATGAGTCAGTGAAGAACTAGAGTTCTTCTTATTCCAGTTTACTGTCCCACTGGCACCGAGGTGATCGGGGACTACCTAGAACTAAAGTTGATCTTAGTCATGACTAATTTACGGCATAGAAATGAGCCACGTGCCCTACTGAAGAGGCTCTGCAAGAGCCAGTATGTTCATTTCATTATTAAATTCTACTTTTTTTCTTCTTCTTTTTTAATCTCGCTTTTCTCAAAAATGGACAGACTGGCATTTATCAAATAACGGCAGAGAACTCCAGAGCCGGGCTGGACGCGGATGAGGCACTTGTTAGGTAACCGATTCGAGACAAGCCTGTTTTATTTACAGTGAAAAATGCTTAGTTGCAGCACATGGGTGAGGCAGTTTAGACTGACCGGTTAATTGTCGGCCGTGCCGGCAACGGCTCCGAGCGTCAATAGGAACCCAATGCGCAAAAGGCCGCCCATCGAGCCGACATCGGCCTCCGTTGGCCGACCGCGCACGGCCGTGGCGGGCGGCCAACGGAGGCCGACGTCGGCCCGATGTCGTTTTACTCACTGGGCACACACCTTCACGTCTACGGTGTTCCTACTCAGTGACGTTCGCAGTCGCTGTCATTGTAACTTTAACTCGTGCACTATTCCTCCTCCCCTACCCCACCTCCACCGTACTTTTTGTATTGAAATCCTATCACGCAATTCGGGAAGCGCATTGAACTCACAGGGCCTGGCAGCCCGCAAGAGTGAATTCCCCTGACAGCGGCTCTAATAAAAGCCGCCGTCAGGGGACTTCACTCGTTGTAGGTTCGCAGGCTCTGTGCATTACAGAAACACCACACCAACAACACATGACGTGTCTCACACGCACAAGCCCTTTTATTATGACATCATTCCTATTCCAGAATAAAGTAGCTGGCTCTGTACCAATGTCAGTGTAGCTGATCAGCCAAGTTCTTTGTTCCCAGCATGTTTTGTTAGCAGTTGTATGAGTCGTGTCAAAGCAAAAGATGCGACCGTTCTACTTTCAAATATATTCTTTACCTTTAAACAAAAGCGTCGCCCAAAGCCAAAAAATCAATCAGGTTAGCTCCAAGGAACGTAATTTTCATTTCAATTTCGAGAATGCTCTGCTGTGCTAATGCCATGAAATTCTAGGCTGGTAAGATGCAGTCATAAAAAGGGCAGCTTATGTCCTGATGACACAATGTAAGCTTACCAGCTTGGAATTTTATGGCATTAGCACAGCAGACCATTCTCAGAACTGAAATGAAAAAAATACGTCTATTGGAGCTAATCTGACTGAGTGCATTTTTGGCTTCGGGGCGACGCCTTTGTTTAAAAGTAAAGTAGGTCTAACCCAAAACTATAACAACTTCAACTCCTTAGCCTACGCCCTGAGGACGAAATTATCCGAAAATGTTTGCAGATATCCTCTGAGATATGTCATAGTTCTAGAGACAGATCGACCATGATATTTGAAGGTTGGTGTCATAATAGCTTGGCGCCTAGAGGCGCCAAGCTGATTCTGACACCAACCTTCAAATATCATGGTCCAATGATCCACATCCTGTCGTAGTCTTTCAGGGCTTCATGGGTTAACTCGTTCAACTCCGACACGCCGCCACGGCAAGACATGGATCGAGCGTGATAGTTCAAGGGTTGTGCCGGAATAGCTTGGCGCCCATGGGCGCCAAGCTATTCCGGCACAACCCTTGAACTATCACGCTCGATCTGTTTCCAGAAACAGTCTTCAGGGGGCAACTTCAAAATTTACCGGATTTCGGTCCTGGAGCAGAGTGTGTTAAAGGGGCACGACCGACCTTTTGCTTCAGTTCGCAAAAAGCTTTTACTGGGTTTCAGTATACATACCCACGTAGACAGTGACCCCACTATTGTCCCACCAAATGCTTTCTTTCGTCCGTTCAAAGCGAAAGAGGTCACCGGAATCTTGTGACTATACCTGTCAAAATATTGCTTCCGATAGACGATCAGGTAGCTGACGTCATAACTATTCTATATGACCTTAGGACATCTGCATAATTATAATCAATCAGAGACAAGATGGCGGATATACCAGCGAAGAAAAAAAGAAGAAGTATCAGTCGACTCGCGCCGGCCGACAATGACAGACTCGTAATTAAAGAGAAGAAAGAAAAAGAGAGACACGATACCCCTAAGTAGAATTAACATCGGACAAAGGAATATAGAGCTTGGCTTGACCGCCCATCCGGAATTTGTCGCTTTCTTGCTTATGTGAATCAGTAAGTAATCCGGCTACGGTCTCATTGTCGATCTTCCTATAGCGGTTGCACGAGCGCTAGAGACTGATTTTCAGAATTCATGATCTTCAGTAGAATTTATCTCTTACTGATTTTGCAAGATTTTAAACCTGTTTTATCATAAAGTTACGCGGAGCTAGTTCATTAGATTTTATGCTGCAAGGATCAGAAAACTGCGGCCTGTGTGTCAAAATTGCGGCACCGGCATTCACTGAGACTGGTCGTGACACGTTTTTGTCTGTGCGGGCTCTCATTCACTCGATTCACAGAGGTAGTGTTTCCTCTGCGATTGCGCATTTGTCGTTTCCAGAGATGCTTTCGGTTACGTAGACTTCGATGTGTGTGATCAGTGTGAAATTGCAATGCAGAAAGTGGGTATAAATACCAATAAAAGTTTCGTGACGCTGGCTCAGTCTTTGGCGCGGAGACCCGAGTCGAAGAAGCCACGCCCACAGCCTGGCACGATTGCCCCGGCGTTACTACTCAGTGTAGCAGGTCGGCAAGCGGAACCCGCATTGATTTTGACAGCATAGCGAATATGGAAGATTTATTTTACATTCTCGTGGAAAATTATGTCAAAGGGATGCCGGAGAACATCAGTACATGTCTACACTGACGGCGTGTGTACCCACAAGGATGACCTCCGTCGTCTGCAGTATTGACCGGGTTCTGCCTTGTGACGTAGGCTAGTAAATATGCACAAATTCAAAACGAGGCCGATGCAGACGATAATTTGCGCTCTCGGGTACAAAAACAACACACCCACCAAACGATGAATTTCGACATTTGGCATTGTATTTACATCATGAAGTTCTAAGTTAGTACACAAAGGACCCATACATAATACTGTCAGCAGTATCTGTTGCAGACAGTTTTCCGACTGTGTTGAGATGATTAAACCTGTGGCGGAAAATAACTTTAAGCCTTCACATTTATTTATTTCGCCCTGAAACATTTTTTTTCTTCGTCGATCAGCGTGGTGTGTTAGTAACACTTCCCTGGTCACTAAAGTCACTGACAGGGAAAGGGTTGCTATAATTAAAAAAAAAAAAAAATGAAAAGAAAAAAAAAAAAAAAAAAGAAACTGCAGAATAGCCGGGCCAGGTAACCCGATCGTTTGAAATGCGTGGATACAACTGAGATTAGCAAGAGGTCTAGACACTCATGAAACCCTTAGAGTCCGAAATAGCTCAGGTGGCTAACCCTTATCATTCGGAATACACCAGTGTATGAAATAAGTTTGACTAACATAGTTCAAGGGTAGTGCCAGAATA